>LPNX011126130.1:0-97753 GCA_001517045.1 Pseudotsuga menziesii | reverse complement strand
ATATATATATATATATATATGTATATGTATATGTATATGTATATGTATATGTATATGTATATGTATATGTATATGTATATATACATGTAGATACACACACACACACACACACACACACATATATCTGGAAGAGATTAAGTTTTATGGTATGAAAGCATATGATTGTCATGTTCTAATGCAACAACTCCTCCCAGTATCTCTACAACATGTGCTACCAAGTGTTGTTTGAAGGATACTTTGTAAGATTTGCTACTTTTATAGGAAAATTTGGGCAAAATCAGTTTTACCATATAGTCTTGATCAGTTAGAAAATGATATAGTGGAGACATTGTGTTTTCTTGAAAAGTAATTCCCTCCTTCATTCTTTGATATAATACTACATTTGAATGTACACTTGGTATGAGATCTATGATACTATGGCCCTATTGCATATAGATGGATGTGCCCCTTTCAGAGGTAAGTGAGATTTTATTTTGTATCAAGCACAAAAACAAAACAAAAATTCAAATATTTTGGTATTACTGAAAAAATTGTGTTAATTTTGTAGGGACATGAAAGTATACATGAGTTATGTAAGGAACAAAAATGGGACTGATGGATGCATCGCTCAAATCTACAGTGTGAAGGAATCAATAAAGTTTTATGGATTATACCTATAAGGTATGGAAACTATCGAAAGCACACAAGGATGAAATGAAGTATGGGATGATGAATTCAAATAATTTATGCTTTATGGAAAGCCATTATCTGCTTTAATGCCTTTTGAATTGGATGTTGGGAACACGCCCATAGATGGGTTCTATTTCACACAAATGAAGTTGATCAATGTATAGAGTAAATAACATGTTGACCAAAATTTATTCTTTTATTCATATTTTATCAAACACATTAAGAACCATTTTCACTGTCCATAATTGTCATGAAATTAGGATGCATAAGATGGAGATTCCAACTCATTTTCCCAAGCCAAAAAAGATGAAGCTTTATTGCAGAAACTCCACACCCATAATTTTACTAGTTAGATAAAGAAGAATGTGATGACGTGTTCTTCATATTATAAGTACTTCAAAATTATTAAGTGAGAATATTGTCATGTACAAAACTAAATATTTCTTTAAAGGTTGAATTTATGTTCTAACATCCTTTAAAAATGTACAATTGGAAGGAAATGAAAATGTTTCCGATACACTTGAATGGATTGCACATGGCCCCAGAAAATTTGTAAATAAGTATAAGGGATACCTAATCAATTGTTATGTATTCCATATCAAAAATAAAAAAATTGAGAGAACCATCCAAAATAGCGGCATGTGTATAGAATCTTAGTCAACGATTAGATCAAGTTCCAATGATGCAAATCCTATACTTCAAATTTTTTATGGAGTGATACAAAATATTATTACATTGGATTATTTTTGTATGGATTACACATTGTTCAAATGTTATTTCGTTGCTGTTTACATTAAGAGAGGGATTAAAACTGATGATTTGGGTTTTACAATGGTTAATATGAAGAAATGCCTAAGTCAAAAGAATTGGAAAGGTGATCCATTTATTCTAGCATCGCAAGCCAAAAAAGTATTCTATATACAATATCTTATTGAGACCAATTGGTATGTTGTGTTAACATATCCTCCAAAGGGGTTGAGAAATGATACAACACATGAACCTGAGTATGCATATTTATCAAGGGTTGCATACTTTCAAGAAAAAATATGTGTAGATGAAGAAAGTAGAGTTGATGTTGATGTGGATGTGGATTATGTCCATTTGGATTGTGAAGGAATATGGTTGAATGATAATAAATAACTTCCTTAGTCATATTCACCATCCCCCACAATTAATCCCACGAATGATGCAGCAAATGACTCCACAGTCTCAATACTGGCCGGAATGTTCCAAACTTGTTACAAGCATGTGAAACTAAATGATACAGTTTGTCAAAAGACTCAAAACTAGTTTTCGAAGCATGGTGGATGGGATTTAAACTCTACATGAATGACCTTTGTTATTAACTATTTATTTTCCTCTGCTAAGGCATTCACAAAGTGAATGTGGTTGTGATTTATTGAGGCACATATAAGGCTATCTCTTTAGATATTATTCATGTTTAAAGGTTCACAATTATCATTTAAGTGTATTAGGTACTACATAACTTAAGTGGCCTTGTAATTGTGTTATCCACTGCATAAATTGTGAAATTGTTTTTTTTAATGTCTACTATGGTTGAATTATATTTCCCGAGACAATGAAAATTCGAAAAAATAACAATCATTTGTACTTGCTCAAAGTTTGGAGCTTATCTGCTGCTAGTATGCAAAATCTGAATTCCTGGAATTTTGATATCCAATAAAGCCAACATATAGGTTATTTGTTGACTGTCTCTAGTGTGTATTATGTTGCCATTATATTTTACTTTTTTTTTGGTGGACATGAACAACTCAACGAAACCAATGTGTATGAATTCTCCAATATGAAAGTGGAAACAACAAATGGGTTGTGACCATTTTTGCTTTTTTTAAACATTTGTAATGCGAAGTGGAAACAACGAGGCATAGAACATGATGAAAAAAATCCATGGACATCAAAATTGTATAAATTCAAATCATTTGAAACCTCGACCTGTGAACTACATCCTATTGGGGGTGTTACCTCTAAGGTTTTCACTTCGAATTCTAAAGGAAAGAGCTATTGAACTTGGATTTACATTGGAAATAATTTAGGATTTTAAGTTATCAGGTAGGTTAGATATAACACAAGGTCTAGTTCAAATTAAACATTCAGATGGATAAAAAAGTATGAAATCATTGAATCACATGTGTACTTCTATGGTTTGATGCAACAAAAAACAAAGGAATGATATAAAAATAAACATTTAGAAATATAGGACATAACATTCATACATCACTTAAAGATCTTATTTTCCAAAACAATGTTCTGGAAGCTAATACACAAATATCAAACAAAACTCACATGTTACAGGTAATGAATGAGAGACCTTTCTATTTGATCTATAATAAGTGATACATTTTATGCAATGTAAAAAACATTCCATGTTCAATAAAGGTATTGTAAATAAGAGATAAAGGAGTGCATATTCAAACCATAGACTCAACAGTTCTTTGAGCATAAATTGACACTTGATTAAAACAATTTGTATTTACAAAGATAGAACTCATATCAACCATACCTTCTCTTTCAACCCACCAACCCCCTCTTATCTTAACATCGTCCATTTTATAGATTGAAGTTACAAATTTAGATCTTAGATCAATGAGATGAGGATTGAATTTCCTATCCTTATCCAAATTAGATTACATGAATTTGACAACATATGACAAGTGGAATCATTATAACCAAAATCCAGAATCTTAGGACATGATAACTGACCTCATATTCGATCCTCATATATACTAAATGTTACATAGGAGTACAATATCATAGAAAGAAACTTAAAACTTTATGTTTGACTGGTTGACAAAATCAAAGTCTAGATTAAAATAGAGTAATCCCGCCACCTGGAATTTTGTAGTGTTTTGTGAATTAGTTGAGGCTAGTGTTGAAAAATATCTAGAGCTACCTTTGTATTCATACACAATACATCGAGCTTATTCTGCTTCCAAATACCATCAAAATTCTATAAAGTGTGATCTAACCTTCAAAACTTGTAGGGGAAAAAATAACCTCTGTCTATTCCCTTTCCTTCTGAGACTGGAGAGTGTCCTGTAAAAACTGAGTGCCCAGTTCTACAAGAGCATCCAACCTACTTCTACTTGCTTTATTTTTTTGTTTTTCTTGAATCCATTTATCTTTTCAACTTTTCTTTTGTTTACTCAATCCATTGTTTGTCTTCACTATTTTTTGATAAAAGCTGCAAAACCTCTTGTTCTTAATGATTAGCTTATTTAATTTTTTATTCATCTTGTCATTCTACTGTTCTAGCATTCTAACCTTTTGTTCAAAATTCTTCAACTTCTTGCAAGGTATTTGCTTTATCTTGAACTTCTTATTCTTTGACAAATTCTCTTGGCATGGATTACTATGTTTGGCAAAGCAATTAAGGGTTTCTTCAACTTCTTGTTCTTCATCTATTCCTGGAAGATCCGGTAGGGCATCGAAACTTTTCTCAATTCCAATTAGGGTTTCCACAATTTTCCTTTCCATTTATTTCGAACGCCATCTTCTTCATCTGATAATGACTGAGGAGAGACTAATTTTTGAAACTTTACATACTTTATAGGCTTCTCAAGCTCAATAATTTCCTATTTTGAGTTTAACCTAAGACTCTTCCTCACCTAGAATGACCTTTGAGATGACCTGAAGTTATTGGCTTATTTACTTTTTCTTTTATTTCATCTGAGGATTTTTCCAGATAGATAACTTAATTACTTTTCAAAGAATGATAAAAGAGGGATTTGGACTTCATTCTAAATTTATTGGTCGGTCAAGTATGAGGCCTCCTTGGGGGATATTTTTGCAATATATCTTGTTCATCCTCTAATACCTTTTGTTGCTTCTTATTTCTAGAAGGAATTTCAATAGATTCAAGGTTTTGATTTTTAGGTGGTGACTTTCCATTATTCTCTTCATAATTATATGTTGTAGATGCTTGATGAGATTTCCTTTTTTTAATTGTAAATCCTGGAATAACCCTCCTCCAGCTTCTTTTTCCTTGGGGGGAATTATCGACTTCGATTAGGGATATTTTTTTTCTACTTCAATTCAACTTAGAGTTCATGGTTCCTTTTGAAGAATACTCTTCCTTTACCTCCTGGGGCTAAATGAGTTCCATTTCAAACTCATAAAATAATTAGAAATGGTCAAAAGTTCGGTGGATTTTGGAAAACTCCTCCATAATTAACAATTTTATCAGAGCATGGTGATGAATACCATGGAATGTTTTTTTGGACAAGCCCTTACCTTTGTGAGGATTTAAAGCAAGAAAAAGGGTAAATTGAGAGGTGCATCCCCTGTAACGTGTAATGGAAATATCACTTGGTATAAGTAAACAAAAAAGTAGCTTCCCTCTCTAGTAAAATAGAGTTGGATATTCCAATACAATAATTCCTTCCATTTTGGTTTCAAACAGGTTCTGGGAAGTCCCTTCCTCTAGTTGGGGTTTTGAAATTTAGGGATGAGAAACAAAATACAATCTAAAACAACAAAATCTTGGTGTTTGAACTAGTATTCTCTGCTTGTGGACAATTTCCCAGCTACAACAATTGATTTTTCAATAACTTGAAACTTCAGATCTCCAACATTATCTTGCTTTCCATCAAATCCATGTCCGAAGGCTTTGGATACGATCTCATCATGTCCCCGTAGCTTCTAGAAAAATTCCATCCATCTAGTTTCCCTAAACCTATTCACGAGCTCCGAATAGGATTCAATTACCTCTGATCCCAAAGGTTCATACTGTACCAAGAATCCACTTTTCTTTCAAGGAGTCATAGGGGAGAATTAGAGATGGCAGGAAAGACTGTAATCAGTCACTACTAAGTTCAGAAAAAAAGTGAGAGAGCTCTTTGTAAGAGAAATTAAAGTAACCATATTATACATGAGTTATAACAAGATACAAAGATGGAAATCATTGATTTTAGAAATAATCATGAAGAATCATGATATAGTATAATCAACAACCTAATCACACACTTAAATAAAATTCTAATGGCTGCAAATTATAATTTAACTAGTTACCACACTCCTTGAGAGGGCATGATTACATGGACTCCCAAAAACTTATCTTATCTGATTGTTGGCTTGCCATATTTTGATTGAGTTCTCTATATGTTTGGTGGTGTTAGGAAATTCAAATTTGGTAGCGTCAAACCTAGAAAATAAGTGAGTTCCACAGCATAATGGAAAAATATTTCGTAGTACAACCCAAAATAATGGGTTATGCTACAGAAAGAGAAACTCCTCACTTCTAGTAAATATAATGTTTGCTTAATATCATAACCCTGCAAGTGATTAGAGACTACAAAATGGACAACAATATGGTTTAGTAACCTAAAAAATATCCATTATTCATGGCTCATTAAATTGTAACATATTTCCCATAGCACATAAATGTAGGGATGGAACTCGACATTCTAAATTTCTAACATTAAAAAAAAAATTGCTTGGAGGTTTCTATTCACTTTGGACTTTGGCTATCTTCTTTTGATAAAAGTGTTGATTTCTAAGGATGGAAAACCTTAGTTGGTCCTTGTAATTATTTTCAGCAATTTCTACATTTTAAATTGCATGCAAAATTACTTGCACAATATAAGATTTCCTTTTATTCAATGTTTAATTCAATCTTTCTAAAAGTGATTCTTGTAATTTGAATTGTATGCAAAGGATACTCATGCATTTGTATATGTTGTGATGCAAATTCTAGTTGCAGTCTTTGAAAAAGTGTTTACTATTCCACTCTCTAGTCCTTGTTGACGTAATTTTTGTAAACCATGCATAGAATGTACTTTTTCTTGGAAGCAATATGTGTGAGAGCATAGTACTGTTGGTGGGTGTTTGTTAAGAGTCCAAAATATTGTTAAGAGCTTCCCTTCTTCCCAAGGAGACAAAGTGTTGATTTTATTTTAAAACCTCAATACTATCATTTTGAGTGTTATTTGACTTCTTTTAATGGATGTTATAAATGTTTTAAATTTTGTTTCTAAAAGGAAACGAGTGTCATTAATTATATGAATCTCTAACCATTGTCTATATATTCTTGTGGAACATCATTATATTAAATTTAGGTGGATAGGAAAATGGAGGATGTAATAAGATCTATTAAAGGTATACTTGAAGATGGATCTTAGAGTAATGATGGCGATGAATAGGATCAAGGTACAAGCGAGGAAAATGAGATGAATGAATCTTAAATGAAAAGTGTATAAAGTTGCAATAGGAAGAACACCATGAGGATCCTAAGGTTGTACCTGGAAACACATCGAAATATCCTAAAAATACAAGAAAATAAAATATTATAGAGGTTGAAGAAGTGAGTGATGAAAATCTACAAGAACACGTGAATGAAATACATGTCAATGTATATCAAGCAAATTCAATGAAGGAGATTTACAACAATTATGCTTTTTACTTAGAAAAAATTATTAAAAACTGTTAGTGGGCTTGTGGAGAGTTCGTATGATGTTTAAATTTTGAGTGGAATGTTGGTTTGTTAATAGTATTTATTGGGTTATATGTTGACATTTTGTGTCTTGATTGTTTTATATTTTTCAGATGATCACGATGGTGATTTGAAAGATCTTGAATAACTTTAAAAAAAATTACAATGCCAAGAAATCGAGGCTGCTAATCAAACAATGTTAGGTCCATCATATTCAAAGGAAATTTAAACCCCAAATGTTGCATCCATATAATAATTACCCTTGAATATACATAATTCATCTAATGTAAAAATCAAAGGAAAGAGTCCCAAGAAGAGAGGAAGGGGCACACCTTCTTCAACGGTCAAAGTTTACATAACACATCGAAAATTTCTTTTGAAGATGTGAATGCATGGATATGTTAGAAAATGGTGTGCATAGATGTTTGGGAAAGGTATGAGGGACTTAGTGGCACCATAAATATTGAAATAATTGGTCTCTTTATCCATATATAAATACCCCATTTTGTCTAAGGCCTTCAAATTCGTCTTTGAAAATCTAGGACATTCTTCGTTGAAAATTAAATTGTATAGTTGAGATAAGAATTTGCCACATATCATCATATAGTGTGAAACATATTTATTACTCCAAACAACAAATTTTCATACATAATTAGCAACAATTGTTTACACTAAAATCCTAGTGGCAGTCTCACCTCAGTCCTGAGTATCCTCTAAGCAAAGACATATCCTTCATTGGAAACAAAAAAAAATAGAGTAAATAATCCCAGTTATGGTAGTTCCTCGGTTCTAGGAATTCTCTAAGGAATCAACCTCTTTATTTCATACATATAACAATAATGATCAATGGGGATTCATGCATCTCTTCCCTAGCTCTATTGTCATTTACATCCATATTAGAATTTAATACATCCTAGGAATGAAGAACAAGGAAGGAGAAAAAGGAGAACAAAATCATGTGATAGATCTGAGCAACCTTTCCCAGCTCAAAAACTCGATGAAACAATGAGCCTCCTAATTCACATCTTTGCATAGAGATGATACGTGCATGTAGTATGTATTTTTTACTACGCAGGGTTGTCTGCCAACCTGTCATTTCTCCCGAACGAATATTTTGATTAAGGAACTATAATTGAATTGACATGCGCATTCCTTCTTGGGAATCGTGGGGTGATTGTTTCTCATCTTCTTGTACTTTTCCCATGTTTTCCCTGCATCTCCTTTCTGGGGTCCTGAGGTGGTACTAATATATCCACTACCAGAGAAAGTTAATGTTTGGCCACCTGTTCTTCATATTGATGTTTTCTTTCCATCACCTTTTCTTTTAACATTTGTATAGTTTGCCGTGTATGATCCATTGGTGATGGGTTATTTTTTAAATTTCTGAATGCCTTGTCATGCTCTGAAACTATGATATAATCCATGTCTTTTATGATGGTTAACAAGTATTTTGTAGAGGGGGCTACTTGCCCTCCTAAATGTCATCATGTTTGTATAATTATATAGTTAAAGAGATATTAACAAATGAGTAGTTGGAGTGGGTACAACCACTCCAACCTATCTCATAATGTATAAATAAGCATCAAAGATGAATAGAAAGGTGGATTGGAATTCCCTTCCCAATAGTTGTCTTGGATGGCTGTGTATGAGCATACTGTATGCTTGATTGATGTAAAAGCCTAGCTTTCAACATCTGGCATCATTGCCTCCTTCATTCGACTGGGTGACAGCAGCAGCGAGTGGGGATAGCTTGAACCTAAAAATAAGCTATAAGATCCTGCAAGGAAGATTGTATACTTTTGGTGCATGCATATGATCGACTTCCAGAACTGCACCATCACTCGTGGTTTCCAGAATTGCCCCTCGACAGGAAGAAATATCCAAGATAAATGACACATTCTTGAAGACTCATGGTGTTGGTTGTCGACAATGGTTGGATCGAACTTACATAGACCATGAGATCTTAGGTGGAAAGAAACCTGCAAGCAATCCCTTCTGCAAAGAAAGATAAGATAATATTTTTTATGATGGACTGTATCTGTCGAAATCAGCGAAGTCTTTTCTTGAATATCCTGCACATAAAAGAAAAGCTATGCTCACCATTTCTTTCAAACAAATATGCTCATTACATGTTAAAATATTTCTCCCTAAGGAGTAAAGCATCATGGAAGCTATTTATTGAAGAATCTATATGGCGTGATTATGAAATTTTTATTGATGAATGACCTCGACCAGCAGCATAGCATATACATTGGCTATCTACGACTACATAGAAGGAAAATGACTACTGGAAATCAAATACTTAGCAAATTTATTTTTTGACTGCAGACTAAAGAAAGATGTATTTTTGGATGATATTTCCTTGATGGGAACTTGTTCAACAAATCTCATCGGAGGAATTGTTAGACGAATCTTATCATTAAAGACTTTCCTACTGATTTGACCACCTGACTACTCTCGTCGTCAAGGACTTCCCCATCAACATGTCTGACTATGTTTGTCATCCACATATCATCTTATTAACTGCCTTCTTGTTAAAGGTTTTCCAATCGACTAATATTTGCTTGTTAAAGGTTCGCCAATCGACCAATATTTGTTGTTAATGGGTTGCTATCTTTTTGATAAAAGATTTAGAACTATGCATCACTTTTTTTATTTGTCAATGGGTTGTGATTAATTTTTGGTCAGTAATATAAGTTGAACAAAAGCATGCATCTATATGGTTGAATATTTTGATGATTCTCACAACGTATTCATATGGTCAGTGTATAAGTCGACAGGTTATTGTAATTATACATTGAAACTTGTGGTCAGCTCCTCTTAAGTCATTTAATCAAAATGTAATAAGAGTATCAGTTGATCTGTTATATTGTCTAGTTGTTGAGGTATTGCTGCTATCCGTCAACAAGCATTTGTTTGGTGTGTTTGGGTAGTCGGTGTACAACAATCTTGCATTGTCTGTTCGTGGTGCTTCTCGTCAGCATCGACTAAGGATTCCTGTCGGCATCCACTAAGGTAGCATAAAATCTTGCAGGCACCGTACATCCTCACAATAGAGGAAGACATTGAATATGGCGAACGGGAGAAGATAAGAGCCATTAAATATTTGGAGATGATTCTTTCCATTCACGAGGCACAACATGTCGATATAATGGTCGAAGAAGGAAGTAATTCTCTAATGAGTGAACAGAGTAGTGAAACTGCTTCCCCTTCAGGAAGCAACGGTGCTAGCTCTGATCTAGAGATTATGGAAGACCCTTGCTTTCCAGACACTTGAAGAAATATCATGGGATGGAGCGGAGCAATTACTGAGAATAGCGGAGCAATTACTGAGAATTCTACTTGCGCAGAGGGATTATAATGATGTTGTGAGTGCCGACCAAAGAGACTTCCAACTAAACACCAACCAAAGACATTGCCGACTGAACAGGCCATCGATTGCTTGTCGTATGCAGTCGTCAACCAGCCACCAACTAACACACTTGGACACCGACTTATTCCATGCGCTTATGAAAGATCACATTTGAAGGTTGGGATTAAGAGGTCTCAAAGATATGATATTCAACAAAGAAGTAGCCCAAATATGTTTCAACAAATGAAGCCGATGGGCGCCAACGCATGAGGAGGGATACAGAGAGGCAAACAAGGATGTAAGAGGAAGAAAGAAATCCCGTGGAGACAAAGAAGAGGAAGTTTTTCAATGAATTGTTAAATACAGCTCGTGAATTTCAGTTGCAAGGGCAAGCTGCTTCGAAAGGTTGAAAATAAGGCAATGATAGTGTCTAGGCATGACATGCTAGGAAAAGGTAGCGAGCTACACGTGCAAAAAAATTGAGGTTTTAAGCACTGGAAGAGGAGGACCAAGAAGCTTACATGCGAATGGTGGATGAGAGGATAACCATCTGCTCAGTCGATTGAGCAAGTAACTTGTGAGAATACCAGCTATATTAGCAATCAAAATGCAGCTGCTGCAGATGAAGACAATCAGAACCATCCAGAATATCAATTGACTAATTTGGACCTGTCGACCACTATAGTCTAAAAGAGCAACCGATTGAAGAAAAATTTAGTCTGTCGAACAACCTACTGTGTAGACATTAGATTCTCCTCAACAGATCAAGAAAATTGTTGGCTATACTTTGTTTGCGCAGAGTAAGCAACTTTAAGCAATTTGGTCGATGCATAATAATCTATGTGGGGGTAAATGCTATTTGGTCCATGTGAGCATTGATTTTATGTTTGGTCAATATGATTTAATTGGTCAATGTCCATGTTAGTCGAGATCAAATACTTGCCGGTTGTGTAAAATGAAAAGGTTGTCTACTTAGTGATGTAGGTTGAAGCATGTCGATTGAGTCATGTCACTTGGAGCATGTCAGTTGAGTATTTTACAAACATGTCAGTTGGTATATGTAAGGGTGGTCAGTACCTTCATTTCAGTTGGTTATTACATAGTTTGCAATAATAAATTGATTTGATAGGGTTTCAGGTGGTTAAGTTAATTGATGAATTTTGAGGGAGTTAAACGTGAGTCTCAACAGAGGCAAGTGATCCCCTCCACTTTATGTAAAGTTGGTCCCTTGCAAACTACTATAAGTTGAGTTTAATATCCGTTCATTAAATGTTTTGTGTTGACCGAGTCGAGGAGGTTAAACGTGGGTCTTTCTTAAAGGAAGGTGATCTCCTCACTTCTGTAATGCAGTCAGTATCTACTCGACTATTGTAAGATAAGTCTGAGTCAGTCCAAAGTAGTTGATCATCATGCACACGAGCATGCATCACAAAATCTTGTAGGTATTTTAAAAGATGACAAACACATTCAAGCAGATATCATTCACCTACATAACAAAGCGCTCCAACGAGACATGATGAAAATGTACCCCTCATTATCAAAATGCTGAAACTGTTCCTAGGTTGTGACCTCGAAAAGCCAGAAGACATAGAAATTCGAAGAGCCAAAAGGCCCTGCATGCCTGAACCGATGGAGATTTCGGTCAGATGAGCCAGGGTGAGGCTTTAAACCAAAATACCTTGTTGCGGAAGAAGATGGTTTCCCATCATTGTAAGAGGATGAGACTTCGATGGACTACTGCCAGGTTGAAGACAGAGGCTGAAGAGTAACCAGTCACAGTAGAGCCTTGTACACGTGTGTTTTCCTATCGAATTGGCAGCTATTGCGACTGAGTTACCTATGCAGACCGGTAAGCATGGTTGATGCATAGTGAGCACTACTTCAGCAGTAGCAGAGACCTGGGATGTTGATGCATATTTCTTTGTTCTCTTCAGGATGAATACATGTTTTGTTTGTGGGGGAGATGTAGAAGGGGCTACTTGCCCTCCTAAATGTCATCATGTTTGTATAATTATATAGTTAAAGAGATATTAACAAATCAGTAGTTGGAGCGGGTACAACTACTCCAACCTATCTCATAATGTATAAATAAGCATCAAAGAGGAATAGAAAGGTGGATTGGACGTCCCTTCCCAATACTTGTCTTGGATGGCTGTGTATGAGTGTACTGTATGCTTGAATGATGTGAAATCCTAGCTTTCAACATATTTCAATAGTGTATAGAAAAAAATTGCAGGGCCTAATTCATGAAGTAACTCTTGTAGAACTGGGGGAGTGCCTCATTGAGTTATGGAATTAAATTTAGGAATATTTTCTTTAACCATTTGCTTATACAAGCTAGCTAAATGGAGTTCATGCTTCGGGTTCCAAGGGGTTGGAAACCCATCGTTAATAATGGCAAGTATTATCCTTAAAAAAGGATTAACCACATTCACAAATTCTTTCAATTTCTCTTCTAATATCGTCATAAAATCCAACCTATGTATGGTGTTATCTATCCTAACGATAACTCCAGTTTTGTCACTTATCTGCATGGATTTTAATTAATCTAGCGATAAAGTATTGATAACAGATCTGGATATATTGGATATTTGATACGTTTCCTTTACATCTTCTTTATTTTTCCCAATCATAATCAATTGCTTCTAATGCTATTTTTATGGTAACTGAATATGAACTAAATATAAGGTGGGGGCTTAGGAAGTTCTTGAAAGATGAATGTCCATAATAATTGTTTAACCATCATCATTTCCTCTATCATCAGTTTCTGATCTATAGATTTGTCCAGTTGCAATTGTAATTCTACCACTTTTTTATCCTTAACAACTATTTGTCTATTCAATCATGCACTTTTTGTTGTGAGGTACCTAGTTTATCCCTTGTGTCTTTGAGATTTCATCTCTTTTCTGTCCAATTTCTTTTAATCTGACAATTTCCATAAGGGAATCTGATGCTTTGTTTTCCCAATACTTCTGTTCTTACTCCTTCTCATCTAAAATTTTCCTCAGCTTATCAATGTCTTACATGAGACTTGTGTCTTGGAGTATAACGAGAGTTAAATTTGACTTATTTTTATCATCTGTCATCCTTGCTTTATAAACTATTATCTGAGCTATTAAATCATCTAGATTATTTTGAAGTTATTGACATTTTCCTTTTGATTTTTGGAGCTCTTTAATTCTCCTTTCATTGACTTCCTTTTCTTCCAGTATAGAAGCTTGTTCTACCCTGATAAATTATAGTTCCCCCTATAATTCTTGGTTTTGAGACATTGTTGGAGTCATTATCTAATCACAAATCATTATTTGGATTATTTTGGCCTAAGTTTTGACTCAAACATGTGACTGTATCATCAAACTGGATCTCCTCCTTCAATCGGGGAGCCTAACTGAGCCTCCTCCTTCAATCAGGGAGAAAATATGGGTTAATCTGCATGAGATATGTGCCCCACTCAGTCAACTGGGAGTTGTTTCACCTACTTCTTAGCTAACTGGAGTGATAAAGGCACATTTCCCATGATTTATTGTTATTTCTGGTTTAAATGTAGTTAAATGGAGTGTTAAAGGCACCCTCACCTAACTTTGGTGAATCGGTTCAATTCAACTTACCTAACTGAAGTCAGAAAGGTGCCCTCACCTACTTGTTGGAATTCAATTGAGTTCTATTTAGTTAGACTCAGTCTAAACTTCCTTCAGTCAGTTAGAGTCAATTATGTTGGAGTTAAGTGGTTAATTGATGTGTCGAGTGGTGTCAACTGACAACTAATCCACTCTCATGCACCCAATTTGAATGACCTCTCAAGGATTTGAATTGCATGGTGATTCATGACATTGTATTGCATTATAATCTATTCTTCTGATTAATGATTAAGCAAACATACAACTTCAAGTCTTTTGTATTGTTTTCTGTCATTTCATTGAGAAAATTGGTTTGTGTAATCTATAGTAATTTTTGTATTGGTTCTTAGATTGTTGTGCCTCAATTTTATATGGTATCAGAGCCATGGAAGAACAAGGAAACTCTTCTACAAGTTTCTTGATGGATCTTTGATGAAGATTGAGAAACATTGCTCAAAACTATTCCAACACTACACCAGAAGCGAAGATTTTTCCACATAAATCCTAGAATCTTAGCCTTGATCCCTTTATAATCTGTCTAGAGAATTCTATCCAGGTGTGAAGAAACTCCAAAAGTGAATGTTTTTCAACCTTATTTTGTTTGTTTTGTGTGAATCCAGGTATCTCAAAACTTCTATTGCATTTTCTACAGCTGCAAAATGGACTCCTCCTCAAGCAATATTTTCACTCCTTTCAACTATCATGAATGGAAAGAGGACACTGAGATATCATTGTGCTCCAAAGCAATCTTCAGATTCACCATGGGCATAGAGATAGAGCCAAATGCATTAATAGAGAAGGAAAAATATTGGAACAAACTAGATGAAATTGATTGTTTCCTATGCCTCTCCATTTCCGAGGATCTTCTTTTTGTTAGGATTATTAATCCTCCCTTGTCCAATTTTGTCATATGTCTAAATCAGGAGTCATGTCTAAATCGGAGTCCATCCAATCTATTTTTAGTCACTAGCACCATTGGGTCCACTTGGCCTAATTGGGGAACATGTTCCAGTTACTAAAGTGTGGGGAACACTAACTGAGGCCTATTGCCACTGATTGCACTTGCATGCATCAGTTTAGGAGCCTCCTAGATCAATCCCTACAATTTAGGAGCCATTGGGAATGTCAATACCAACCTTCATCAGTTGAGTTCAGTCAGTGACTATTCAAGCTAAGTTAGGAGTCAGTTACATTTAGTTCTAGTCCTCTACATTCAGTTAGCACTAGGTTTGCATGGATGCATGTAGGAGAGGCGCATTCCTCACCTACCACAGTCAGTTAGCCTTAGTTAACACTGAATTAGACACTTCAATTTTGTTTTAGAACTTCGATGAACTCCAATAATGGTTTAGAAAAGGTCAGTTAACTATTGAGTCCTCCGATAATGATTTAGACAAGGTCTTAGTTACCTACAGTCAAGTAGAGTCTAATCAATTCGAATTTCCTCATGTGGATTTGAATTGCATGTGGCTATTTAGCCATTGTATTACATTGTAATTTATCATCTAATTACTTTTTTTATTAATGAAATCATTCACAATTGCAAGCCATTTTTGCATTATTTTATTCTTCAATTGCTGAGTAAATTGTGTGATCTATCTTGTGAGTTGTGTGTTTGTTCACAAATATATGTACTCAATTTAATATGGTATCAGAGCCTCGGTAGACAAGGCACTTCTCCTCCTCAGATATCCAGTCAGATCAGTTTTTTTGAGCAATTTGCTCCATTCCTACTCTGCACCAAAAGCAAAAGGTTGACCACTTAATACCCCAAGTTAAGGAATTGTTGATCAAGATTTCTTGATCAATTATGCTGGGTGTGATGAAAACCTGAAATGTGCAGGTAGTCGACCTTATTTTGTATGTTTGATTGTGTGATTTATAGGTTATCATCTCTTCTCACTGCATTCACTACAAGAAACTCTTTCTCCTCACTGCATTCGCTACAGCAGCTCAGTCCTCTTTACTGTATTCAAAATGGCCCATCCAGTAGAGCCGCTCACTTCCTTCAACTACCACCAGTGGAAGGAGGACATGGAGGGACTGCTTCACACCAAGAAGCTCTTCAGACTCATAGAAGAGATAGAGGCAGTGCCAATTCTTAATCATGACAAATAAAAGTACTTTAACAGGCTTGATGAAGCTTTTGGATACGTGTCCCTCTCAATCTCTCGAGATATGTGCTTCCACATCAAAGGATTAAAGAATCCCAAGGATATTTGGGACAAGCTTGCTTCCTTATTTGATAAGCAGGATGAGATGAGGGTCCATCAGTTAGAAAATGAGCTGATCTCTCTTAATCCATCCAAATTCAAAACAATGAATGAAGTTTTCAAAAAATTCAAGAACCTGATATACCAGTTGAAGCAATGCAAGGTGGAGAAGGAGGATGATTAGCTCATCCTTGCCATTCTCTCAAAACTCAGTGCAGACTACTCAGGCTTTCTGTCAACCTTTCAAACAGTGAATCTCACCACTCCAAATTGGAAGATTCCCACTCTTTATGCTTTCATCCAATCTCTCACTTATGAGAATGACAAGTTGATCCAAATGGGGATCATTCGATCTCCCAAAGATCAAGCACTGGTTGCAAGAGGAGGTAAGGTAGTGAATGACAAAGGGAAGCAAAGAGATGAGTCTCCTATGAAGAAAGATTAGTCAAATGAGCCTTTAGGTTCGAAGAGAAGCAAGAATAATGGCAAAGGGAATACCCTTTGTTCCTACTATGGAAGGGGCTTTCATCTAGATAGCTCCTACATGACAATACAAATTGATGAAATGTGTCTTCTTCTGAAGAAACATAACATTAATGCACCTACTAGCACAAGGAAGGTTGACAAGAGAGAAGAAACAAAAGACACTGAAGATTGCTTCGAAAGAGGTCATATTGAAGGCCAACTTCTCAACAGCACATGTCTTCCTCATTGATTCTGGAGCTTCCAATTTTATGGATACATCCAGATAATCATTCTCTTCTTTATAGTATTTTGATGGTCCTAGTATTTAGCTAAGCAATAACAGTAAATTTCAAACCAAAGGGAAGGTCTCTATCAAGCTTGAACATGGAAGGTTCAAATATGTGCTCTATGTTCCCTCCCTAGCTTCAAACTTGTTATATGTATACCAGATGACTCATACTGGCTCTCCAAAGTGAGTGATATTTGGTCCTGATTCAGTGGAGATCACAGATATCTCTACTGGGAACATCATAGTGAAGGGTGTTACAAATCATGCCTCCAAGGCATATGAGTTCTCACACTTCATGCCTTTTTTAGAACCAGTGCACTCTCAAATGGAAGGTAAAAACATTCCATCGGCCATCTCCTTCTCTTGCAGTTTCCACTAGTATTGCAGAACCAGTTGTATCAGTTCATGAGATTAAGATTCATTAAGATTCAGATTCATATTCAAACTCAGATTCATTCCCTCCTTCCAAGCAGGAAGCTAGGAAGATGACTGGAAATCCATTCGACATTCGGAAGAAAGAGAAGCTTAATCTATGCCATGCAATCTTACCTCCTTCAGAGAGATGCAACAAATTTCTTGTAAGATGTCACATGGCAAGGTCTGATCAGTCACACAGCCTTCAAGCAAATAGAGTGGATCATAGACCTCTTCAGCTAGAAAGAGGTAAAGGTTACATTCCTCCTTCCTTCCATCAACATTTTGGGACAAGAAGGAGAAGTATACATGCCAGGCCCCAGAATACCTGTGCATAGAACACCATTCATGCTACTTTGCTACATCACAGAGATGAAGTTTGCAGCAACATATTTCCAATTTTTTCAAACTTGAATCCAGATTCTATCTGCTTAGATAGAGGGGTGATTTTTTCCCATGTGTTTTGCTCCCCAGCTCCTTGTATTGAGAAGTTACTTTACTTTACTTGATGTAATGGGTGACCTATGGTCTTAGTTACCAGGGCCCACAGATTGTCCAAGTTAGCATTCAAGGGGGGTGTTAGGATTATTAATCCTCCCTTGTCTAATTTGGTCATATGTCTAAATCAGGAGTCATGTCTAAATCGAGAGTCCATCCAGTCTATTTTTAGTCACCAGCACCATTGGGTCCACTTGGCCTAATTGGGGCACATGTTCCAGTTACTAAAGTGTGGGGAACACTAATTGAGGCCTACTGCCACTGATTGCACTTGCATGCATCAGTTTAGGAGCCTCCTAGATCAATCCCTACAATTTAGGAGCCACTGGGAGTGCCGATACCAACCTTCATCAGTTGAGTTCAGTTAGTGACTATTCAAGCTGAGTTAGGAGTCAATTACATTCAGTTCTAGTCCTCTACATTCAGTTAGCACTAGGTTTGCATGGCTGCATGCAGGAGAGGTGCATTCCTCACCTACCATGGTTAGTTAACCTTAGTTGACACTGAATTAGACACTTGAGTTGTGTTTTAGAACTCCGATGAACTCCGATAATGGTTTAGACAAGGCCAATTAACTATTGAGTCCTCCGATAATGATTTAGACAAGGTCTTAGTTACCTACAGTCAAGTAGAGTCTAATCAATTTGAATTTCCTCATGTGGATTCGAATTGCATGTGGATATTTAGCCATTGTATTACATTGTAATTTATCATCTAATTACTTTTTTTATCAATGAAAGCATTCACAATTGAAAGCCATTTTTGCACTGTTTCATTCTTCAATTGCTGAGTAAATTGTGTGATCTATCTTGTGAGTTGTGTGTTTGTCCACAGATCTATGTGCTCAATTTAATACTTTTCCATCTCTCTAGATTGAAGACTCCCAAGGAAATGTGGGATCAACTTGTTAAACTCTTTAGAAAGCAAGATGATTTGAGATCCTATCAATTGGAGAATGAAATAATCTTTCTCAATCCGAGCAATTTTGAGACCATAAATGAATTCTTCATTAAGTTTAAGCACCTTGTGCTCCAATTGAAGCAATGTGAAGTTGAGAAGAAAGATGATCAACTATTTTTTTCTATTATTTCGAATCTAGGACCAAACTACTCTGTATTTTTCTTTACCTTTCATACCAAAAATATTACAATTCCAAATTGGAAGATACCTACCTTGAATGCATTCATTGAGTCCCTAACCAATGAGCATGATAAACTTGTTCATATTGGATCCATGAGATCCTCCAAATATAAAGCTTTGTTTGTTGGAGGACCCAAGGCTTCAATTGTAAAGGGAAAGTAAAAGAAAGAGAAGATTAAGTTTGACCCTCCCAAGCAGAAGTAGAAAAACCAACAATCGGATGAGCCCTCTAGCTCGAGGAAAAACAAGAAATGGGGAAAAGAGAAGACAAAGTGCTCTTACTATGCTAGAGGTTTTCATACCAAAATCTCTTGCATGAAGAGAACTATTCATCAAATGGCCCTTCTCCTTGAGAAAAACAACATCACTCTTCCAGAAGGCTCAAGGAAGAAAGATACTCAAGATCAGAATAATCATCTTGAAAGAGGTCATGCACTCATGGCTAGTGTTTTGAATGTTGGAGCTCTCCTCGTTGACTCTGGTGCTTCGAATCATATGTTGGCATGCAAGGATTCTTTCACATCACTAGATTTTAACACCATCTCCATTCACATGCGAGATGACTCACAAGTCTCATCAAAAGGAAAAGGTACTATTCATCTAGAGCATGGAAGCTTCAAGAATGTTCTTTATGTTTCCTCTTTAGCCTCAAACTTGTTGTATTTATATCAAATGAAATAGATTGGTTTGTCTAAAATATTTTTATTCATCCCCAATGATTTTTATATTTTTGAGATAGCCACGGGAAAACTCATTGTAGTAGGAAAAGCAAATCATGCTGCAAAGGTTTATGAATTTTCCAATTTTGTGCCTGATTCAAAGCCAAGTTCCCTCTTGACTCATGGAAATGAGTTCAACTGGCTATGTAATGAGAGGCTTGGAAACCTAAAGTATAAATATTTTCTGTAGATACAAAAGGATTCCATGGTGGAATGCCTTTCGACAACAAAATCCTTGAAAGGGATTTGCAAGGGATGCATAGTCGGCAAGCATCCTAAGCATAAGTTTGATGGGGGAAGACTAGAAGAGATTCATATATTTTGGGGATGATCCACTATGATATCAGTGGTCTGATTCCAAATACATCCATCAATGGCTCAAGGTATGTCCTTACCTTCATATATGACCTTTCAATATTTACATGGGTCTACTTTCTCAAAAAGAAATTGGAAGTTTTTGAAAAATTCAAACATTTTAAAGCTTCCATTGAGACTACCACTAAGAGAAAGATCAAAGGTATCAGATATGATAATATAGGTGAATACATTAAATCATATCTGCTGCAACTTTGTGTGGAAAATGGGATCAAGATGCAACACACTGTTCCCTACACACCTCAGCAGAATGGTGTAGTGGAAAGGAAAAATCGAGCACTAAAAGAGATGACAACTTGTATGATTGAATCTAAATATTTGGGATGAGGCTATGAATGTTGCTTCATACATTCATAAAAGGGTCCCACACTCATCTATGAAAGGGAGAACACCTTTCTAAGCTTACACCGGTCACAAGCCTGATGTGTCCAATCTCAGGGTTTTTGGGTCCACTACTTGGGCTAGAATTCCTCTAGATAAAAGAAAGTATTTGAAACCACAGAGAATTGAGTGTATCCTAATTGGTTATTCTTAATAATAAAAATTATATAATCTCTTGAATATCATAAATAAAAATATAATCATTGGGAGAAGTGTCCGCTTTGAAGAACCTCTTCAAGATATGAAACTAGTTGAGGAAGAAACTACAAAACCGCTTCCTCTTTTTTATGAAGATTCTGGAGATGAAAATGAAAGTATGTGTTATGATATTTAATATGTAATGTATGATGTCAATGAGCATGAAATATCAGGTCATGAATCATATGTGAATGAGCCCACTCCTCTACCAAAATGGGCATAAAAGACTCTCTCATCTGTTGGGTCAAACATTGGAAATCCTGTTGATCGAAGAAGAACTCGAGGAGACTATCAAAGAGAAAGTATTGATAACTTATGAATTGATATTTCTCTGTACAAGAAGTGTTATATGATTATTGTATCTGATCCAAATTCATATTATCGTTCCCACCATGATCCAATATGGCAAGCTATCATGGATGACGGGTATCAATCTCTTCAGAAAAATGCAACCTAGGATCTAGTTTCCCTTCCATTTGGGAGGAAACTTGTTCAATGAAAATGGGTCTATCGAACTAAGGTTGCTGCAAATGGATCAAACTGAAAATAAAAATATTGGTTGGTATCAAAAGTGTTCCCACAATTCCAAGTAGTGGACTATACAGAAACCTTTGCATTGGTGGCAAAGATGGATTATATTCGACTGGTTTTAGCCATTTCTACATCCAAACACTGGGAGGTGCAGCATATGGATGTGAAGAGTGATTTTATTCATGGGGATATGAAATAATAGATATACATGAAGCATCCTGAAGGTTACATATCAGACCCAACATTATTTTGCAGACTTTGGAAATCATTGTATGGATTGAAACAAGCCCCAAAATCTTGGTATGCAAAGATGGACTCTTTTCTACTATCACAAAACTTTGCAAGATGTAAGTCTGATCTAAATGTGTACCTACAGAAATATGAAGGTGATTTTTTTATTATAGTTTTGTATGTTGATTATTTATTAATCACAGGAAGCATGCATGCTTCAATCAATTTCATAAAGATTGCTTTGCATGAAGCGTTTGACATGAGAGATTTAGGCCTGCTAAGGCAATTTCTAGGCCTAGAAATCACTCAATATTTTGATGGGATAGTGATGATGCAATAAAAGTATGTTTCAGACCTGCTAATAAAGTTTAGTATAGATGATTTAAAGGATGCACCTTTCCCATTCCTCTCAGGAATTAGTCTTGAGGAAGGAAATTCTACACCGGAGGTGGATTGCACTATCTACAGGCAATTGATTGGAAGGATTCTGTACTTAACATATTCAAGGGCTGATATTTGTTATGTCATGAATGTTGTATCAAGGTACATTCAAAACCCTCATTACATTCATTACATGGAATCCAAGATGATTCTATAGTACGTGCAAGGTACTACAAACTATGGCATCCACTATGCTGCAGATTTTCATCTAGACTTGGTGGGATTCACAGATTCAGATTGGGTTGGAGATAGACTTGATCGAAAGTCCACTTCCAGCTATGTTTTCATGCTTGGTGGTGGGTATATTTGTTGGTAAAGAAAAAAGCAGGCATCCATTTCCTCATCTTCAGCTGAGGCAGAGTATCGAGGAGCATTCAATGCATGCATTCAGGAAATTTTGCTGTAAGTTTTTCTAGCAGAGTTCGACATTGGTAGTACTACCTCGATTGTCATATTTTGTGAAAATCAAAGTGATATAAATATCTCGATAGATCCATTTCAGATACAGAGAACCAAACACATTGAGATCCACATGCACTACATCAGAGAGCTTGTGCATGATAGAATAACGGTTCTGCAATATCACCCCATAGATGAGAATATTGCAGACATTTTCACCAATAACTTCACTGAGAAGAAGCCTTCTTACTTCCGTTCACTATTGGGGGTGATTTCCATCATGGTGAAGACAGATTAGTTATTTATGTTCATTTTGAGGGGGGGTTTTCTTTCTCACTAGGGTTTTCCTCTTTTCCTCACTTAGATATTTTGAGCATTATGGAATTATTTTTGTAAAGGGTGACCTATGGCCTTTGGTGTCGGGGCCCTATTTTTCTTACTCCTCCACATGATATTAGCTTAAGGGGGGGTGTTGGAGTCATTATCCAAACACACATCATTATTTGGATTATTTTGGCCTAATTTACCACTTATCCTAAGTTTTGACTCAAACATGTGACTACATCATCAAACTGGATCTCCTCCTTCAATCGAGGAGCTTGACTGAGCCTCCTCCTTCAATCAGGGAGCAAATATGGGTTAATTTGCATGAGATATGTGCCCCACTCAATAAACTAGGAGTTGTTTCACCTACTTCTCAACTAAATGGAGTGATAAAGGTGCCTTTCCCATTATTTATTGTTATTTTTTGTTTAAATGCAGTTCACTGGAGTGTTAAAGGCTCCCTCCCCTAGCTTTGGTGACTGAGTTCCAACTCACCTAACTAAACTATAAATGCACCCTCACCTACTTGTTGGCATGCAGTTGAGTTCTATTCAATTAGACTCAATCTAAACTGCCTCAGAGTCAGTTAGAGTCAATTATGTTGGATTTAAGTGGTTAATTGATGTGTCGAGTGGTTTCAACTGACAACTAAGACACTCTCATGCACCCAATTCGAATGAAATCACAAGGATTTGAATTGCATGGCAATTCATGCCATTGTATTGCATTGTAATATATTCTTCTGATTAATGATAAAGAAAATATACAACTACAAGTTGTTTGCATTGTTTTCTGACATTTCATTGAGAAAATTGGTCGGTGTAATATATAGTAAGTTTTGTCTTGGCTCTTATATTGTTGTGCCTCAATTTTATAGAAATTACCTGAAGGTTATATGGAAATGCTTGGCTCATCTCTCTATTTTCAAATGCTTTGATTTTTTTTATCTTTTAAAGCTATAATATTTGTTACCTCTATTGACTCTTGTGTTCAAGGTGTTCTATTGACCATAACGTTCTCTAATATTTGATTCCCCCCCTCTAAAATATTTACTTTGGCTCTTAGAAACTAATTGGTAGTCATCAAGGCTTCAACTTTTTCTTTGTACATATACATATCTATAGAATTTTTGGCATATTTATGGTACACCACACTATTGGACCCTTCATCCAAGTATATATGATATTCGATGGGTAGCTATGATGTGTCTATGGTGAATTGAGACATATTCCATTATCAAAGTTGCATATTTCTATATGCTTTTTGTGCTAGGGGTTACATTCTAATTATTATAAAGTTATATGTAATGGGATGAAACTTTTTTATCGACATGTTGTTGGCCTAAGATTCCAGTGATTCTATGATAGGAAATATTTCTAGAGCCTTGGATCTTCTCTCTTGCTCTTGCTTCAGGAACATAAAAGGATTAGTAATTTTGAATGACTCAACCTATCTACTCCCATTTATTTGTTGTGGTATTTCTAGGAGTGTGGCATGGGGGAGAGGATCCCATGGATCTTTTACATTTTCAATAGACAATAATTCATTAGACTCAGTAGTAAGAATATCAGGGTTAGTAAGGTTCACACCTTCTTTTTGTGATCTTTCTTGAATGGGATTGATCTCTGTAAAGAGAAAAGTATTTTAGCTTCATTGATTTTCTTCTTGCCAGAACTCATTTCCTCTTCTTTTGTCTTAGTATTTTTCTTTTGAGTTTCTTTTGGGTAAAGTTATTTTTCTCTTCTTTTAGGAGATTCTATAGAATCTCTTGTCTCCTCACATTCTTCCTCTTTAGCCGCAACATCTAATATTTGAATTTTCTCTTTCATGTGGGTGAACATAGAAGAGCTATTTGATACTCAGAAGTTTCTGCTTCCTACTATTTTCCTATTTCACTAATGGAGTGAACCGTATGTTGAATAATTGTGACAAGAAATTCTTTTTATTTTGGGGTTTCTCCTACTTTTGAAACACCTTCAGTATATTCTGATTGACCAATCTCTAGCATGATTAGTGTTTGAGTGTTTGTCTCCTGTGATTCCTTCTCTGATTAATCATGCTCCCACCCTGGTGGGATCATAGGATATGCACCTTCCTCTGTACCAAGTATGAATTTTTCTTTCATAGCTATCTCTGTGTCAATTGTCACATAGGGAATTTAAGATCCTTAATGTGTTTCATGTACATCAACCATTATACCCAATCTTCCAAACCTCTTCTTGAGTGGAATAAATTTTGTAATCCATCTTCCTTCCTTCCCCAATCCATTTCCTAGATTGAAAGCCATGGATAACATCATTGGAATGGATTTTGGATATTGCTATGACTTTTGGGGATGGAGGAAAAGGGTCATTAGTCCATGCTATCTATTTTCCTTTACTGCCACATTCATGTTTCAAAAGAGATCCCAATTACTCTGCTTCTTTCTCAACCCAACATCCCATCTAGGGTACTTCTTTACTTTCATCACCTTCACAAAATGAATCATATAATTCATCAAATTGGTGATCTTCTGGGATATGCTAATAAAGGATATATGTTTTATGTAAACATGTTTGCATCCTCCAATAGGATCCCCTCCTATTCCAATATTCCATACCCTGTAGTCTAGTGTCTCGTCACACATATTTTGTAAAGGAGTAGTGAATTTCAATTCCTCCTTGGATATTGGTTCTCCTTCAGGTCTGTTGAAGGTGTAATAAGGTGGCACTTCAATGCGCTTAGGAATAGGATCATGAAATGCTTGTGTGATCACTTCAACATAATTTTTTCCTTCTTGAAAAATTTTATGTACTTCTTCAAAAGAGTCTTTGTTTGCTCACTTTTCTATCAAGTATAGGCTCATGATATTTTGGGCTCACCATTATTCTCCTCTTTTCTTGACCAATAATGAAACGGTGGGTAATATTTCCATGCCAATTCTAGAGGAAGAGAAATATATGTAATGTTTTGTACAACTATCATAAAACCTCTCTGATGATTAATAGCATATCCTCCCATTAATACTAGGAATTCAGTTCTACCCTTCTTCCTAGCTTGGAAAAAATGAATATTATCTACCTCTATCATCTAACTTACATATTCAAGGAAAAATGTTGTAGGGGTAAGGAGTTTGAGTAATTTGTGAGGATGTGGTTCGGTTCCATACAACCTTATCACTATGTACTCTTCTTCTAGGTACCAGTCTCCTTTTTTCATAGCTTCTGCAAGTTACAGATACGACCTTATTACTCGAAGCATGCGTTTGGGTTGTTTCCCTTGAATTAAAGTAAATTCTTGATACATAAATTTGGACACAAATTGTATCCATGAGACATAATTTTATTCTCCTTTTTTTATACAAGGAATCCAATCATGCACTCTATTTGGTCTTCCATCCTTAACTTTGCATAGATCAAGGTTCTCAAAATGGCGAGATTGATAGAAAATCAACACGTAAAGTAGGTAGTAATAATATTTGAAAACCCCAGTTTCTTCTAACAATGCTAATTGGTTTATGATCCCTACTTCCAGGGATTTTGCATAATTTATATTGGAAATCTTATCATTACTATATCTATCAATAAAATCTACCATTCCATCATCAAGCTTCTCATCAGAATCTTTACCTAGTATGATGCCAAACGTAGAGAGAGTTTGTTGGTTCCATGGAGAAAAGTTGGCTTGTATCTAGGGATGAAAAGGATCTATATTCTCATTTGGTACATATACTAGGTGTTTTTGTATCTTCTCTCTCTGAGAGGGATATTGTTGTTCATAATATTCAGCTAGTTTTTTGAAGAAAAATTGAGTACCATAATTTGTAGTTTCCAACATGTTTGTGATGGATTTAGTAGAAATCTCGAAGAGTATTCTTCCATCATTGGTATTGATGACTACCTTTCTACTATCATAATTACTACCTCGTAATTGAACGAATTCAGGAAATGGGAAAACATCAAGGACTAAATGCTGGGAAAACTAGGACACCCAAAATCTAGTCATTTTGGGTGATTTTCCTTGAACGTTTTGAAGTTTCCTGAGGGCTACTCCTATCAAATTTTTGGTTGATATTTTGGTATGAGGAGGACCCAACTTGGCCCACTAGTCTATAAGATATAGTAAAGGAGTTGAAGACGTGTATAAAAGGTCTCACTAGTTTCTTCGCCAACTAAGATGAAGAAACTTTGTTCATATGCATTTTAAATTTTTTGTGGAACCGTAGAATTAATCATGATTTTAAGAGCTAAAAAGGGGAAAGATATGAGGATAGAATATATAGAGGATATCAAGAAATTAGGAACTACGATTTTGAGGAACTACGCAGCCATTACAAGTGATTATCGAACTCAAAAGATGGAAAATTTTACTTACTTGGATACATTGCAATTGTCTAAACTGGAGCCTTGAATGTATTTTATGATATCTTGTGCCCCTCGAATTAGAAGCATATAAACTAGTAAATGCTCAGTATTAATTCTCTTCATAGTTTAGAGAGATAAACTATGAGTTTTTATTTTTCTCTTTCTAAAATTTTAACCTTTTGAAATCCTTAAATTCTCCACTAATGACCATTTAAGTCGTGTCCATATCGTGACCGACAAATAATTTTTTGGATTAGGGAAGCTTACAGTAAAAGATTTGGATAGATAGTTAGTGCAAATGGTATTATACTTTAGCTTAATTTGAACTCATAGATCATGATAATCATTGCAAATGACGGTAAGGAGAGATCTTGGTGAACCTTTCGACTTCAATCTTTTCGAAGGAGATTTAACTCGATGCTGAGTTCTACCCATAAATCTTACTTTTCTAGTGAAGGTCTAATATCCAGTGAATGGTGCATATATTCTTTAAAATATTGATTAAGACATTGGTGTGTTAACTCTTTTATATTCTTTAATTTTCTATCTAGTTATCGCCAACAGTTAAGATATGTTTTCTGCTTGTTGTCCTTTTAATCTATATTGTTGACGAAAAATACTCATATGCGACTTTTTTTTTTTCCATTCAAGATTGCATACAGCTATGATTTACTTTACATATATTGCAAGACTCAATCTAGACCATCACCGAGATGAGATTTTGTGGTTTCGATTTCCATCATTAGTTGTCGTAGATGATTCAGGATTTCCTTGAGGTGATGGTCCATAGTTAATTGCAACCACCCGCGATCAGGGAAAGACATGGGTATGTGCATGATTGGGAATACTTGTCAACGACCGGGATTATATCACAGGATAATCCATACTGTTGAAGAAAAAATATCATGTTTTGGGTACACACACGGGAAACAACATGTCAACGGCTTGGATCATTGGAATAATTAAGCACCAATGATTCCAATTTGATCTATTTTCTTTAAACTTCGTTCAAAAAAATGGTTAGCGTGCATCATTAGTTGGGATTTTGATATTTTTTCCCATCAATGTGGAAGGTTCAATGGCACCCTTTTGGAAATTAGTTGGCCCATTGTTTAAATGTCACCAAGGCTCAAATTCAAAATTGTTTAGTGAGGAACGATTCACCATATAAGCTATTAATAACCAAAATTAATGCAGGAATAAAATTTTGGAGTGGGGAAGGAAACAACTGAAACTACCGTCGACAAATTGTAGGGCAGAAGAAGAAAAGATAAAGCATATAGAAGAGTAGAGAGGAAGAATGGGAAAAGTAAGAACATGTTGAGCATACGAGACCAGATATCTGTAATAATTTTCTGAATTTGAATTTTGGTTGATAAATTTTAAACCCTACAAAGTGGAAAACCACATGGCTAACATGGGGACCCAACTCAACTCAATGTTAGAACCATTAATAAATCACCTACCAACTTGGATAGAGATTCATTTGTGCCATATTGTTATGGTCTTGACACAAAGGATATGGGAACCTTCCTTAATTACCTTCCAAAGCAACCCAATTATGGGACACATGGCGCATTCTCATGAGGAAGTGGGGGTGGAAGGGATAGGAAGAACCAAATCAAACACCATTAACATGAGGAGAAAAGAACAAAAGGAATTATGTGGCCAGTTACACCCATGCAGAGAACATGGAACATGAAAATATGATTAATGTAGCACAACCTTGATCTTAACTTCACTATGGAGGTCTATGGTGAAGGATTTAAAAACATGCGATGGATATGACAAAGGTACTCGACAATCATGGAAAAAGAAGGCAGGTAAGTACAAAAAATATGGTAACCTGCATAGATAAGCATCAAGGCTTGGACAGAAAGAGTGACATTCTTCTTTGGATTAACTTAATAAAAATAACCCCTTTCTCACCAGCCTAGACTCTATTTGAGGATAATGGCACGCCCCAGGAAATGTCTCATCGTAGGTCAGGAACAATGTTCCATGACTGTGAACCAACTGAAGGTGATGGAAGTTGAGATGATGGAGTACAAAAACCTCGTGACGTAGAATGTAAGAAGAAGAATTGAGGAAAAAGAAAAGGAATTATGGAATAAACACCAGACCCTTCAGCACACTCTGTTGACAGATGCGTTCAAATTTTGGGAACTAGTTATGGGCTCTACCCATGCAAGATAGGTGTTCTATGATATGATAGAACTTTGGTCACTTTCTGGACAAGCAAAATTACTTTGGGACAAATTATGATTGAACAAGAGAAAAAGGAAGTGGTTCAGATTAGCATGGAGGAGATTATCACCAGGATGCATTGTGAAGTTGGTATCCTTAATGAGAATCTCATTAAGGATACTTTCATACATATATATATATATATATATATATATATATGGAAGAGATTAAGTTTTATGGTATGAAATCACATGATTGTCATGTTCTAATGCAACAACTCCTCCCAGTATCTCTATGACATGTGCTACCAAGTGTTGTTTGAAGGACACTTTGTAAGATTTGCTACTTTTATAGGAAAATTTGTGCAAAATCAGTTTTAGCAGAGAGTCTTGATCAGTTAGAAAATGATATAGTGGAGACATTGTGTTTGCTTGAAAAGTAATTCCCTCCTTCATTCTTTGATATAATACTACATTTGAATGTACACTTGGTATGAGAGCTACGATACTATAGACCAATTGCATATAGATGGATGTGCCCCTTTTAGAGGTAAGTGAAATTTTATTTTGTATCAAGCACAAAAACAAAAACAAAAAATTCAAATATTTTGGTATTACTGAAAAAATTGTGTTAATTTTGTAGGAACATGAAAGTATACATGAGTTATGTAAGGAGCAAAAATGGGACTGATGGATGCATCGCTCAAATCTACAATGTGAAGGAATCAATAAAGTTTTATGGATTATACCTATAAGGTATGGAAACTATCGAAAGCACAAAAGGATGAAATGAAGTATGAGATGATGAATTCAAAGAATTTATGCTTTATGGAAATCCATTATTTGCTTTAATGCCTTTTGAATTGGATGTTGGGAACAAGCCCATAGATGGGTTCTATTTCACACAAATTAAGTTGATCAATGTATAGAGTAAATAACATGTTGACCAAAATTTATTCTTTTATTCATATTTTATCAAACACATTAAGAACCATTTTCACTGTTCATAATTGTCATGAAATTAGGATGCATAAGATGGAGATTCCAACTCAGTTGCCCAAGCCAAAAAAGATGAAGCTTTATTGCATAAACTCCACACCCATAATTTTACTAGTTGGATAAAGAAGAATGTGATGACATGTTCTTCATATTATAAGTACTTCAAAATTATTAAGTGAGAATATTGTCATGTACAAAACTAAATATTTCTTTAAAGGTTGAATTTATGTTCTAACATCCTTTAAAAATGTATAATTCGAAGGAAATGAAAATGTTTCCGATACACTTGAATGGATTGCACATGGCCCCAAAAAATTTGTAAACAAGTATAAGGGATACCTAATCAATTGTTATGTATTCCATATCAAAAATAAAAAAATTTGAGAGAACCATCCAAAATAGCAGCATTTGTATAGAATCTTAGTCAACGATTAGGTCAAGTTCCAATGATGCAAATCCTATACTTCAAAAATCAATATTTTATGGAGTGATACAAAATATTATTACATTGGATTATTTTTGTATGGATTACACATTGTTCAAATGTTATTTCGTTGCTGTTTACATTAAGAGAGGGATTAAAACTGATGATTTGGGTTTTACAATGGTTAATATGAAGAAATGCCTAAGTCAAAAGAATTGGAAAGATGATCCATTTATTCTAGCATCGCAAGCCGAAAAAGTATTCTATGTACAATATCTTACTGAGACCGATTGGTATGTCGTGTTAACATATCCTCCAAAGGGGTTGAGAAATGATACAACACTTGAACCTGAGTATGCATATTTATCAAGGGTTGTAGAATTTCAAGAAAAAATATGTGTAGATGAAGAAAGTAGAGTTGATGTTGATGTGGATGTGGATTATGTCCATTTGGATTGTGAAGGAATATGGTTGAATGATAATAAATAACTTCCTTAGTCATATTCACCATCCCCCACAACTAATCCCACGGATGATGCAGCAAATGACTCCACAGTCTCAATACTGGGTAATGTTCCAAACCTGTTACAAGCATGTGAAACTAAATGATATAGTTTGTCAAAAGACTCAAAACTAGTTTTCGAAGCATGGTGGATGGGATTTAAACTCTACATGAATGACCTTTGTTATTAACTATTTATTGTCCTCTGCTAAGGAATTCACAAAGTGATTGTGGTTGTGATTTATTGAGGCACATATAAGGCTATCTCTTTAGATATTATTCATGTTTAAAGGTTCACAATTATCATTTAAGTGTATTAGGTACTACATAACTTAAGTGGCCTTATAATTGTGTTAGCCACTGCATAAATTGTGCAAAATTATTATTTAATTTCTACTATGGTTGAATTATATTTTTGCCGAGACCATGAAAATTCAAAAAAATAACATTCATTTGTACTATGCTCAAAGTTTGGAGCTTATTTATTGCTAGTATGCAAAATATGAATTCATGGAATTTTGATATCTGATAAAGCCAACATATAGGTTATTTGTTGACTGTTTCTAGTGTGTATTATGTTGCCATCATATTTTACTTTTTGTTTTGGTGGACATGAACAACTCAACAGACCCAATGTGTATGAATTCTCCAATATGCAAGTGGAAACAACAAATGGGTTGTGACCATTTTTACTTATTTTTAATATTTGTAATGCGAAGTGGAAACAACGAGCCATAGAACATGATGAAAAAAACCCATGGACATCAAAATTGTGTAAATTCAAATCGTTTGAAACCTCGACCTGTGAACTACATCCTATTGGGGGTGTTACCTCTAAGGTTTTCACTTCGAAATCTAAAGAAAAGAGCTATAGAACTTGGATTTACATTGGAAATAATTTAGGATTTTAAGTTATTAGGAAGGTTAGATATAACACAAGGTCTAGTTCAAATTAAACATTCAGATGGATAAAAAAGTATCAAATCATTGAATCACAGGTGTACTTCTATGGTATGATACAACAAAATACAAAGGAATGATATAAAAATAAGCATTCAGAAATATAGGACATAACATTCATACATCACTTAAAGATCTTATTTTCCAAAACAATGTTTTGGAAGCTAATACACAAATATCAAACAAAACTCACATGTTACAGGTAATAAATGAGAAACCTTTCTATTTGATCTACAATAAGTGATACATTTTATGCAATGTAAAAAACATCCCATGTTCAATAAAGCTATTTTAAATAAGAGATAAAGGAGTGCATAATCAAACCATAGAAGAACAGTTCTCTGAGCATAAATTGAACTGAGCATAAATTGACACTTGATTAAAACAATTTGTATTTACAAAGGCAGAACTCATATCAACCATACCTTCTCTTTCAACCCACCAACCCCCTCTTATCTTAACATCGTCCATTTTATAGATTGAAGTTACAAATTTAGATCTTAGATCGATGAGATGAGGATTGAATTTCCTATCCTTATCCAAATTAGATTACATGTATTTGACAACATATGACAAGTGGAATCATTATAACCAAAATCCAAAATCTTAGGACATGATAACTGACCTCATATTCGATCCTCATATATACTAAATGTTACATAGGAGTACAATATCATAGGAAGAAACTTAAAACTTTATGTTTGACTGGTTGACAAAATCAAAGTCTAGATTAAAATAGAGTAATCCCGCCACCTCGAATTTTGTAGTGTTTTGTGAATTAGTTGAGGCTAGTGTTGAAAAATATCTAGAGCTACCTTTGTAGTCATACACAATACATTGAGCTTATTCTGCTTCCAAATGCCATCAAAATTCTATAAAGTGCGATCTAACCTTCAAAATTTGTAGGGGGGGGGAATAACCTCTATCTATTCCCTTTCCTTCTGATACTGGAGAGTGTCCTGCAAAAACTGAGTGCCCAATTCTACAAAAGCATCCAACCTACTTCTACTTTCTTTATTTTTTTGTTTTTCTTGAATCCATTTAGATTTTCAAATTTTCTTTTGTTTACTCAATCCATTGTTTGCCTTTACTATTTTTTGATAAAATCCGCACAACCTCTTGTGCTTAATGATTAGCTTATTTAATTTTTTATTCATCTTGTCATTCTACTGTTATAGGATTCTAACATTTTGTTCAAAATTCTTCAACTTCTTGCAAGGCATTTGATTTATCTTGAACTTCTTTTTCTTTGACAAATTCTCTTGGCATGGATTACTATGTTTGGAAAAGCAAATAAGGGTTTCTTCAACTTCTTATTCTTCATCTATTCCTAGAAGATCCGGTAGGGCATCCAAAGTTTTCTCAATTCCAATTAGGGTTTCCACAATTTTCCTTTCCATTTATTTTGAATGCCATCTTCTTCATCTGATAATGATTGAGGAGAGATTGATTTTTGAAACTTTACATACTTTCTAGGCTTCTCAAGCTCAATAATTTCCTATTTTGAGTTTAACCTAAGACTCTTCCTCACCTAGAATGACCTTTGAGATGACCTGAAGTTGTTGGCTTATTTACTTTTTCTTTTATTTCATCTGAGGATTTTTCCAGATAAATAACTTAATTACTTTTTAAAGAATGATAAAAGAGGGATTTGGACTTCATTCTAAATTTATTGGTCAGTCGGGTATGATGCCTCCTTGGGGGATATTTTTGCAATATATCTTGTTCATCCTCTAATACCTTTTGTTGCTTCTTATTTATAGAAGGAATTTCAATACATTCAAGGTTTTTAATTTTAGGTGGTGACTTTCCATTATTCTCTTCATAATTATATGTTGGAGATGCTTGATGAGATTTCCTTTTTTAAATTGTAAATCCTGGAATAACCCTCCTCCACCTTCTTTTTCCTTGGGGGGAATTATTGACTTTGATTAGGGATATTGTTTTCTACTTCAAGTCAACTTAATGTTCATGGTTCCTTTTGAAGAATACCCTTCCTTTATCTCCTGGGGATAAATGAGTTCCACTTCAAACTCATAAAATAATAAGAAATGGTCCAAAGTTCGGTGGATTTTGGAAAACTCCTCCATAATTAACAATTTTATCACAGCATGGTGATGAATACCATGCCGTGTTTTTTTGGACAAGCCCTTACCTTTGTTGACATATTTGTGAGGCTTTAAATCAAGAAAAAGGGTAAATTGAGAGGTGCATCCCCTGTAATGTGTAATGGAAATATCACTTGGTATAAGTAAACAAAAAAGTAGATTCCCTCTCTAGTAAAATAGAGTTGGATATTCCAATACAATAATTCCTTCCATTTTGGTTTCAAACAGGTTCTGGGAAGTCCCTTCCTCTAGTTGGGGTTTTGAAATTCAGGGATGAGAAACAAAATACAATCTGAAGCAACAAAATCTTGCCGTTTGAACTAGTATTCTCGACTTTTGGACAATTTCCCAGCTACAACAATTGATATTTCAATAACTTGAAACTTCATATCTCCAACACTATGTTTCTTTCAATCAAATCCATGTCCGAAGGTTTTGGATACGATCTCATCATGTCCCTGTAGCTTCTAGAAAAATTCCATCCATCTAGTTTCCCTAAACCTATTCACGAGCTTCGAATAGGATTCAATTACCTCTGATCCCAGAGGTTCATATTGTACCAAGAATCCACTTTTATTTCAAGGAGGCATAGGGAAGAATTAGAGATGGCATGGAAGACTGTAATCAGTCACTACTAAGTTCAGAAAAAAATTGAGAGAACTCTTCGTAAGAGAAATTAAAGTAACCACATTAGACATGAGTTATAACAAGATACAAAGATGGAAATCATTGATTTTAGGAATAATCATGAAGAAGCGTGATATAGTATAATCAACACACTAATCACACACTTAAATAAAATTCTAATGGCTGCAAATTATAATTTAACCAGTTACCACACTCCTCGAGCGGGCATTATTACATGGACTCCCAAAAACTTGTCTTATCTGATTGTTGGCTTGCCATATTTTTATTGAGTTATCTATATGTTTGGTGGTGTTTGGAAATTCAAATTTGGTAGAGTCAAACCAATAAAATAAGTGAGTTCCACAACATAATGGAAAAATATTTCATAGTATGACCCAAAATAGGAGGTTCTACTACAGAAAGAGAAACTCCTCACTTCTAGTAAATATAATGTTTGCTTAATATCATAAACCTGCAAGTGATTAGAGACTACAAAATGGACAACAATATGGTTTAGTAACCTCCAAAATATTTATTATTCATAGCTCATTAAATTGTAACATCTTTCCCATAGCACATAAATGTAGGGATGGAACTCGACATTCTAAATTTCTAACATTAAAAAAAAATTGCTTGGAGGTTTGTATTCACTTTGGACTTTGGCCATCTTCTTTTGATAAAAGTGTTGATTTCTAAGGATGGAATTCCTTAGTTGGTCCTTGTAATTATTTTCAGCAATGTCTACATTTTTAATTGTGTGCAAAATTACTTGCACAATATAGGCTTTCCTTTTATTCAATGTTTAATTCAGTCTTTCTAAAAGTGATTCTTGTAATTTGAATTGTATGCAAAGGATACTCATGCATTTGTATATGTTGTGATGCAAATTCTAGTTGCAGTCTTTGAAAAGGTGTTTACTATTCCACTCTCTAGTCCTTGTTGACATAATTTTTGTAAACCATGCATAGAATGTACTTTTTCTTGGAAGCAATATGTGTGAGAGCATAGTAGTGTTGGTGGGTGTTTGTTAAGAGTCCAAAATATTGTTAAGAGCTTCCCTTCTTGCCAGGGAAACATTACAGATTTTCTTTTAAAACATCAGTACTATCATTTCGAGTGTTATTTGACTTCTTTTAATGGATGTTATAATAGTTTTAAATTTTGTTTCTAAAAGGAAACGAGTGTCATTAATTATATGAATCTCTAAACATTGTCTATATATTCTTGTGGAACATCATTATATTAAATTTAGGTGGATAGGAAAATGGAGGATGTAATAAGATCTATTAAAGGTAGACTTGAAGATGGACCTTAGAGTTATGATGGTGATGAATAGGATCAAGGTCCAAGTGAGGAAAATGAGATCAATGAATCTTTAGATGAAAAGTGTATAAAGTTGCAATAGGAAGAACACCATGAGGAGCCTAAGGTTGTATCTGGAAACACATCGAAATATCCTAAAAATACAAGAAAAGAAAATATTATTGAGGTTGAAGAAGTGAGTGATGAAAATATACAAGAACACGTGAATGAAACACATTTAAATGTATATCAATAAAATTCAATTAAGGAGATTTACAACAATTATACTTTTTACTTAGAAAAAATTATTAAAAACATGTCGGTAGGCTTGTGGAGAGTTCGTGTGACGTTTAAATTTTGAGTGGAATGTTGGTTTATTAATAGTATTTATTGGGTTATATGTTGACATTTAGTGTCTTTATTGTTTTATATTTTTCAGATGATCACGATGGTGATTTAAAAGATCTTGAATAACTTTTAAAAAAATTACAATGCCAAGAAATCGAGGCTGCTAATCAAACAATGTTAGGTCCATCATTTTCAAAGGAAATTTAAACCCAAAATGTTGCATCCATATAATCATTACCCTTGAAGATACATAATTCATCTAATGTAAAAATCAAAGGAAAGAGTCCCAAGAAGAGAGGAAGGGACACACCTTCTTCAACAGTCAAAGTTTACATAACACATCGAAAATTTCTTTTGAAGATGTGAATGCATGGATATATTAGAAAATGGTGTGCATAATTGTTTGGGAAAGGTATGAGGGACTTAGTGGCACCATAAATATTGAAATAATTGGTCTCTTTCTCCATATATAAATACCCCATTTTGTCTGAGGCCTTCAAATTCGTCTTTGAAAATCCAGGACATTCGTCTTTGAAAATCCAGGACATTCTTCTTTGAAAATTAAATTGTATAGTTGAGATAAGAATTTGCCACATATCATCATATAGTGTGAAACATTTTTATTACTCCAAACAACAAATTTTCATACATAATTAACAACAATTTTTTACACTAAAATCCTAGTGTCAGTCTCGCCTCAGTCCTGAGTATCCTCTAAGCAAAGACATATCCTTCATTGGAAACAAAAAAAAATTAGAGTAAAAAATCCCAGTTATGGTAGTGCCTCGGTCCTAGGAATTCTCTAAGGAATCAACCTCTTCATTTCATATATATAAAAATAATGATCAAGAGGGATTCATGCATCTCTTCCCTGGCCCTATTGTCATTTACATCCAGATTAGACTTTAATACATCCTAGGATTGAAGAATGAGGAAGGAGAAAAGGGAGAAAAAAATCATGCGATAGATCTGAGCAACCTTTCCCAGCTCAAAAAATCGATGAAACAATGAGCCTCCTATTTCACATCTTTGCATAGATATTTTATGTGCATGTAGTATGGATTTTTCGCTACACAGGGTTGTCCACCAACCTGTCATTTCTCCCAAACGAATATTTTGGTTAAGGAACTATAATTGAATTGACATGCACATTCCTTCTTGGGAATCGTGGGGTGATTGTTTCTCTTCTTCTTGTACTTTTCCCATGTTTTCCTTGTATCTCCTTCCTGGGGTCCTGAGGTGGTACTAATATATCCACTACCAGAGAAAGTTAATGTTTGGCCACCTGTTCTTCATATTGACGTTTTCTTTCCATCACCTTTTCTTTTAACATTTGTATAGTTTGTCGTGTAAGATCCATGTGTGATGGCTTATTATTTAAATTTTTGAATTCCTTGTCTTACTCTGAAACTATGATATAATCCATGTCTTTTATGATGGTTAACAAGTATTTCAATAGTGTATAGAAAAAAATTGCAGGGTTTAATTCATGAAGTAACTCTTGTGGAACTGGGGGAGTGCCTCATTGAGTTATGGAATTAAATTTAGGAATATTTTATTTAACCATTTGCTTATACAAGCCAACTAAATGGAGTTCATGCTTCTGGTTCCAAGGGGTTGGAAACCCATCGTGAATCATGGCAGGGATTNTGGAATTAAATTTAGGAATATTTTATTTAACCATTTGCTTATACAAGCCAACTAAATGGAGTTCATGCTTCTGGTTCCAAGGGGTTGGAAACCCATCGTGAATCATGGCAGGTATTATCCTTAAAAAAGGATTAACCACATTCACAAATTCTTTCAATTTCTCTTCTAATATCGTCATAAAATCCAACCTATGTATGGTGTGGTCTATCCAAACGATAACTCCAGTTTTGTCACTTATCTGCATGGATTTTAATTCATCTAGTGATAAAGTATTGATAACGGATCTGGATATCTTGGATATTTGACACGTTTCCTTTACATCTTCTTTATTTTTCCCAATCATAATCAATTGCTTCTAAGGCTATTTTTATGGTAACTCAATATGAACTAAATAGAAGCTCGGGCCTTAGGAAGTTCTTGAAACATGAATGTCCATAAGAATTGTTTAACCATCATCAGTTTCTGATCTGTAGATTTGTCAAGTTGCAACTGTAATTCTACCACTTTTTATCCTTAACAACTATTTGTCTATTCAATCATGCACTTTTTTTTGTGAGGTACCTAGTTTATCCCCTTGTGTCTTTGAGATTTCATCTCTTTTCTGTCTAGTTTCTTTTAATCTGACAATTTCCATAAGGGAATCTGATGCTTTATTTTCCCAATACTTATGTTCTTACTCCTTCTCATCTAAAATTTTCCTCAGCTTATCAATGTCTTCAATGGGACTTGTGTCTTGCAGTATAACGAGAGTTAAATTTGACTTTTTTTTATCATCTGCCATCCTTGCTTCATAAACTATTATCTGAGCTATTAAATCATCTATATTATTTTGAAGTTATTGACATTTTCCTTTTGATTTTTGGAGCTCTTTAATTCTCCTCTCATTGACTTCCTTTTCTTCCGGTATAGAATCTTCTTCTACCCTGATAAATTATAGTTCCCCCTATAATTCTTGGTTTTGAGACATTGTTGGAGTCATTATCTAATCACACATCATTATTTGGATTATTTTGGCCTAATTTACCACTTCTCCTAAGTTTTGAGTCAAACATGTGACTGTATCATCAAACTGGATCTCCTCCTTCAATCGAGGAGCCTAACTAAGCCTCCTCCTTCAATCAGGGAGAAAATATGGGTTAATCTGCATGAGATATGTTCCCCACTCAGTCAACTGGGAGTTGTTTCACCTACTTCTCAGCTAACTGCAGTGATAAAGGTGCATTTCCCATGATTTATTGTTATTTCTAGTTTAAATGCAGTTAAATGGAGTGTTAAAGGCACCCTCACCTAAATTTGGTGAATCAATTCAATTCAACTCACCTAACTGAAATCAGAAAGGTGCCCTCACCTAATTGTTGGAATTCAATTGAGTTCTATTTAGTTAGACTCAGTCTAAACTTCCTTCAGTCATTTAGAGTCAATTATGTTGGAGTTAAGTGGTTAACTGATGTGTCGAGTGGTGTCAAGTGACAACTAATCCACTCTCATGCACCCAATTTGAATGACCTCTCAAGTATTTGAATTTCATGGCAATTCATGACATTGTATTGCATTGTAATCTATTATTTTGATTAATGATTAAGCAAACATACAACTTCAAGTCTTTTGTATTGTTTTCTGTCAGTTCATTGATAAAATTGGTTTGTGTAATCTATAGTAATTTTTGGCTTGGTTCTTAGATTGTTGTGTCTCAATTTTATATGGTATCAAAGCCATGGAAGTAAAAGGAAACTCTTCTACAGGTTTCTTGATGGATCTTTGATGAATATTGAGAAAAATTGCTCAAAACTATTCCAACACTACACCAGAAGCGGAGAGTTTTCCACATAAATCCTGGAATCTTAGCCTTGCTCCCTCTATAATCTGTCCAGAGAAGTCTATCCAGGTGGGAAGAAATTTCAAAAGTGAACGTTTTTCGACCTTATTTTTTTGTGTGTGTGATTGCAGGTATCTCAAAACTTCTATTGCATTTGCTACAACTACAAAATGGACTCCTCCTCAAGTAATATTTTCACTCCTTTCAACTATCATCAGTGGGAAGAGGACACTAAGATATCATTGCGCTCCAAAGGAATCTTCAGATTCACCATGGGCATAGAGATAGAGCCAAATGCAGTAATAGAGAAGGAAAAATATTGGAACAAACTAGATGAAATTGATGGTTTCCTATGCCTCTCCATTTTCGAGGATCTTATTTTTGTTAGGATTATTAATCCTCCCTTGTCCAATTTTTTCATATGTCTAAATCAGGAGTCATGTCTAAATCGGGAGTCCATCCAATCTATTTTTAGTCACTAGCACCATTGGGTCCACTTGGCCTAATTGGGGCACATGTTCCAGTTACTAAAGTGTGGGGAACACTAATTGAGGCCTTCTGTCGCTCCTTGCACTTGCATGCATCAGTTTAGGAACCTCCTAGATCAATCCCTACAATTTAGGATCCACTGGGAGTGTCGATACCAACCTTCGTCAATTGAGTTCAGTCAATGACTATTCAAGCTAAGTTAGGAGTCAGTTACATTTAGTTCTAGTCCTCTACATTCATTTAGCGCTAGGTTTGCATGGTTGCATGCAGGAGAGTTGTGTTCCTCACCTACCACAGTCAGTTAGCCTTAGTTAACACTGAATTAGACACTTGATTGTGTTTTAGAACTCCGATGAACTCCGATAATGATTTAGACAAGGTCTTACTTACCTACAATCAAGTAGAGTCTAATCAATTCAAATTTCCTCATGTGGATTCTAATTGCATGTGGCTATTTAGCCAGTGTATTACATTGTAATTTATCATCTAATTACTTTTTTTATTAATGAAAGCATTCACATTTGCAAGCCATTTTTGCACTGTTTCATTCTTCAATTGTTGAGTAAATTGTGTGATCTATCTTGTGAGTTGTGTGTTTGTCCACAGATCTATGTGCTCAATTTAATATGGTATCAGAGCCTCGGCGGACAAGGCACTTCTCCTCCTCAAATATCCAACTGGATCAGTTTTTTTGAGCAAATTGCTCCATTCCTACTTTGCACTAGAAGCAGAAAGTTTACCACTTAATACCCCAAGTTAAGGAATTGTTGATCAATATTTCTTGATCAATTATGTTGGGTGTGATGAAAACCTGAAATGTGTGGGTAGTTAACCTTATTTTGTATCTTTGATTGTGTGATTTATAGGTTATCATCTCTTCTCACTGCATTCGCTACTAGAAGCTCTTTCTCCTCACTGTATTCTCAACAACAACTCAGTCCTCTTTACCGCATTCAAAATGGCCCATCCAGTAGATCTGCTCACTTCCTTCAACTACCACCAGTGGAAGGAGGACATGGAGGGACTGCTTCGCACCAAGAAGCTCTTCAAACTCACAGAAGAGATAGAGGCAGTTCCAACTCTTAATCATGACAAATAAAAGTACTTTAATAGGCTTGATGAATCTTTTGGATACGTGTCCCTCTCAATCTCTCGAGATCTTCGCTTCCACAATCCTTTAGTTAGAAAATGAGTTGATCTCTCTTAATCCATAATACTTCGAAACAATGAATGAAGTTTTCAAAAAATTCAAGAACCTGATATACCAGTTGAAGCAATGCAAGGTGGAGAAGGATGATGATCAGCTCATCCTTGCCATTCTCTCAAAACTCAGTGCAGACTACTCAGTCTTTATGTCAACCTTTCAAACAGTGCATCTCACCACTCCAAATTGGAAGATTCCCACTCTTTATGCTTTCATCCAATCTCTCACTTATGAGAATGACAAGTTGATCCAAATGGGGATCATTCGATCTCCCAAAGATCAAGCACTGGTTGTAAGAGGAGGTAAGGTAGCGAATGACAAAGGGAAGCAAAGAGATGAGTCTCCTGTGAAGAAAGAGCAGTCAAATAAGCCTTCAGGGTTGAAGAGAAGCAAGAAGAATGGAAAAGGGAAGACCCTTTGTTCCTACTGTGGAAGGGTCTTTCATCTAGATAGCTTCTGCATGACAACACAAATTGATGAAATGACTCTTCTTATGAAGAAACATAACATTACTACACCTGCTAGCACAAGGAAGGTTGAAAAGAGAGAAGAAACAGAAGACACTAAAGATTGCTTCGAAAGAGGTCATGCACTGAAGGCCAACTGCTCAATAGCACATGTCTTCCTCATTGATTCTGGAGCTTCCAATATTATGGATACATCCAGAGAATCATTCTCTTCTTTACAGTATTTTGATGGTCCTATTATTTAGCTAAGCAATAACAGTAAAGTTCAAACCAAAGGGAAGGGATCTATCAATATTGAACATGGAAGGTTCAAATATGTGCTCTATGTTCCCTCCCTAGCTTCAAACCTGTTATATGTATACCAGATGACTCATACTGGCTCTCCAAAGCGAGTGATCTTTGGTCCTGATTCAGTGGAGATCACAGATATCTCTACTGGGAACATCATAGCAAAGGGTGTTGCAAATCATGCCTCCAAGGCATATGAGTTCTCACACTTCATACCTTTTTCAGAACCAATGCAATCTCAAATGGAAGGTAAAAACATTCCATATCCTTCTCTTGCAGTTTCCACTAGTTTTGTAGAACCAGTTGTATCAGTTCATGAGATTAAGATTCATTGAGATTCAAATTCAGATTTAGTCCCTCCTTCCAAGCAGGAAGCTAGGAAGATGACTGGAAATCCATATAACATTCAGAAGAAAGAGAAGCTTACACTATGTCATGCAATCTTACCTCCTTCAGAGAGATGCAACAAATTGCCTGTAATATGTCACACGGAAAGGTCTAATCAGTCCTTCAGGAGAATAGAGTGGATCATACACCTCTTCAGCCAGAAAGAGGCAAAGGTTACATTCCTCCTTCCTTCCATCAACATTTTGGGACAAGAAGGAGAAGTATACATGCCAAGCCCCAGAATACCTGTGCATAGAACACCATTCATGCTGCTTCTCTACATCACAGAGATGAAGTTTGCAGCAACATATTTCCATTTTTTTCAAACTTGAATCCGAATTCTATCTACTTAGATAGAGGGGGGGCTTTTTTACCATGTGTTTTTTTCCCCAGCTCCTAGTATTGAGAAGTTACTTTACTTTGCTTGATGTAATGGGTGACCTATGGTCTTAGTTACCAGGGCCCACATATTGTCCAAGTTAGCATTCAGGGGGGGTGCTAGGATTATTAATCCTCCCTTGTCCAATTTGTTCATATGTCTAAATCAGGAGTCATGTCTAAATCGGGAGTCCATCCAGTCTATTTTTAGTCACTAGCACCATTGGGTCCACTTGGACTAATTGGGGCACATGTTCCAGTTACTAAAGTGTGGGGAACGCTAATTGAGGCCTACTACCACTGATTACACTTGCATGCATCAGTTTAGGAGCCTCCTATATCAATGCCTACAATTTAGGAGCCACTGGGAGTGCTGATACCATTCTTCATCAGTTGAGTTCAGTTAGTGACTATTCAAGCTGAGTTAGGAGTCAGTTACATTCAGTTCTAGCCCTCTACATTCAGTTAGTGCTAGGTTTGGATGGTTGCATGTAGGAGAGGCATATTCCTCACCTACCATGGTCAATTAGCCTTAGTTAACACTAAATTAGACACTTGAGTTGTGTTTTAGAACTCCGATGAACTCTGATAATGGTTTAGACAAGGTCAGTAACTATTGAGTCCTCCGATAATGATTTAGACAAGGTCTTAGTTACCTACAGTCAAGTAGAGTGTAATCAATTCAAATTTCCTCATGTGGATTTGAATTTCATGTGGCTATTTAGCCATTGTATTACATTGAATTTATCATCTAATTACTTTTTTTGTTAATGAAAGCATTCACAGTTGCAAGCCATTTTTGCACTGTTTCATTCTTCAATTGCTGAGTAAATTGTGTGATCTATCTTGTGAGTTGTGTGTTTGTCCATAAATCTGTGTGCTCAATTTAATACTTTTCCATCTGTCTGGATTGAAGACTCACAAGGAAGTGTGGGATAAACTTGTTAAACTCTTTAGAAAGCAATATGATTTGAGATCCTATTAGTTGGAGAATGAAATGATCTCTCTCAATCCGAGCAATTTTGAGACCATAAACGAATTCTTCACTAAGTTTAAGCACCTTGTGCTCCAACTGAAGCAATGTGAAGTTGAGAAGAAATATGATCAGCTATTTCTTTCTATTCTTTTGAAGCTAGGACCAGAATACTCTGTATTTTTATTTACCTTTCATACCATAAATATTACAATTCCAAATTGGAAGATAGCTACCTTGAATGCATTCATTGAGTCCCTAACCAATGAGCATGATAAACTTGTTCATATTGGATCCATGAGATCCTCCAAAGATAAAACTTTGTTTCCTAGAAGAACCAAGGATTCAAATATAAAGGGAAATTAAAAGAAAGAGAAGATTAATTTTGACGCTCCCAAGCAGAAGGACAAAAACCAACAGTCAGATGAGCCCTCAAGCTCAAGGAAAAACAAGAAACGAGGCAAAGAGAAGACAAAGTGCTCTTACTATGCTAGAAGTTTTCATCCCAAAATATCTTGCATGAATAGAACTATTGATCAGATGGCCCTTCTCCTTGAGAAAAACAACATCACTCTTCCAGAAGGCTCAAGGAAGAAGGATACTCAAGATCAGAATAATCATCTTGAAAGAGGTCATGCACTCATGGCTAGTGTTTTGAATGTTGGAGCTCTCCTCGTTAACTCTAGTACTCCAAATCATATGTTTGCATGCAAGGATTCTTTCACATCACTGTATTTCGACATCACCATCTCCATTCACATGCGATATGACTCACAAGTCTCATCAAAAGGCAAAGGTACTATTCTTCTAGAGCATGGAAGCTTCAAGAATGTTCTTTATGTTTCCTCTTTAGCCTCAAAGTTGTTGTCTTTATATCAAATTAAATATATTGGTTTGTCTAAAATATTTTTATTCATCCCCAATGATTTTTATATTTTTGAGATAGCCACGAGAAAACTCATTGTAGTAGGAAAAGCAAATCATGCTGCAAAAGTTTATGAATTTTCCAATTTTGTGCATGATTCAAAGCCAAGTGCCCTCTTGACTCATGGAAATGAGTTCAAATGGCTATGGAATGAGAGGCTTGGAAACATAAATTATAAATATTTTCAGTAAATACAAAATGATTCCATGGTGGAATGCCTTACGACAATAAAATCCTCGAAAGGGATCTGTAAGGGATGCATAGTCGGCAAGCATCCTGAGCATAAGTTTGATCGGGGAAGACTAGAAGAGATTCATGTATTTTGGGGCTGATACACTATGATGTCAGTGGTCCAATTCCAAATACCTCCATGAATGGCTCAAGGTATTCCCTTACCTTCATATATGACCTTTCAATATTTACATGGGTCTACTTTCTCAAAAAGAAATCGGAAGTTTTTGAAAAATTCAAACATTTTAAAGCTTCCGTTGAGATTGCCACTGAGAGAAAGATCAAAGGTATCAGATATGATAATGTAGGTGAATACATTAAATCATATCTTCTGCAACTTTGTGCAGAAAATGGGATCAAGATACAACACACTGTTCCCTACACACCTTAGTAGAATGGTGTAGCGGAAAGGAAAAATCGGGCACTAAAAGAGATGACAACTTGTATGATTGAATCTAAATATTTGGGATGAGGCTATGAATTTTTATGCATACATTCAGAACAGGGTCCCACACTCATCCTTCAAAGGGAGAACACCTTTCTAAGCTTACACCGGTCACAAGCCTAATGCGTCCAATCTCAGGGTTTTTGGGTCCACTGCTTGGGCTAGAATTCCTCTAGATAAAAGAAAGTCCTTGAAACCATAGAGTATTGAGTGTATCCTAATTGTTTATGCTTAATAAGAAAAAGGATATAATCTCTTTAATATCATAAATAAAAATATAATCATCGAAATAAGTGTTCTCTTTGAAGAACCTCTTCAAGATATGAAACTAGTTGAGGAAGAAACTACAAAACCGCTTCCTCTTTTTTATGAAGATTATGGAGATGAAAATGAAAGTATGTGTTATTATATTTAATATGTAATGTATTATGTCAGTGAGAATGAAATATCAGGTCATGAATCATATTTGAATGAGCCCACTCCTCTACCAAAATGGGCATAAAAGACTCTCTCCTCTGTCGGGTCAAACATTGGAAATCCTGCTGATCGAAGAAGAACTCGAGGAGACTATCAAAGAGAAGGTATTGATATTTTTTGAATTTATATTTCTCTGTACAAGAATTTTTATATGATGAATATATCTGATCCAAATTCATATTATCATTCCCACCATGAGCCAAGATGGCAAGCTGTCATGGATGAAGGGTATCAATCTCTTCAGAAAAATGCAACCTAGGATCTAGTTTCCCTTCCATTTGGGAGGAAACTTGTTCAATGAAAATGGGTCTATCGAACTAAGGTTGCTGTAGATGGATCAAAATGCAAATAAAAATCTCGGTTGGCATCGAAAGTGTTTTCACAAGACCAAGGAGTGGACTATATAGAAACCTTTGCACTGGTGGTAAAGATGGATTATATTCGACTGGTTTTAGCCATTTCTACATCCAAACACTGGGAGGTGCACCATATGGATGTGAAGAGTGATTTTATTCATGGGGATATGAAAGAATAGATATACATGAAGCATCCTGAAGGTTACATATCAGACCCAAAATTAGTTTGCAGACTTCAGAAATCATTGTATGGATTAAAACAGGCCCCAAAAGCTTGGTATGCAAAGATGGACTCTTTTCTGCTATCACAAAACTTTGCAAGATGTAAGTCTGATCTAAATGTATACCTACAGAAATATGAAGGTGATTTTTTTTATTTTAGTTTTGTATGTTTATGATTTATTAATCACAGGAAGCAGGCATGCTTCAATCAACTTTATAAAAATTGCTTTGCATGAAGCGTTTGACATGAGTGATTTAGGCGTGCTAAGGCAATTTCTAGGCCTAGAAATCACTCAATATTTTGATGGGATAGTGATGATCCAATAAAAGTATGTTTCATACCTGCTAATTAAGTTTAGTATGGCTGATTTTAAGGATGCACCTTTCCCATTCCTCTCAGGAATCAGTCTTTTGGAAGGAAATTCTACACCGGAGGTGGATTCCACTATCTACAGGCAATTGATTGGAAGGATTATATACTTAACATATTCAAGGCCTGATATTTGTTATGTCATGAATGTTGTATCAAGGTACATGCAAAATCCTCATGACATTCATTAGATGGAATCCAAGATTATTCTACAGTACGTGTAGGGTACTAATAACTATGGCATCCATTATGCTGCAGATTTTGATCTAGACTTGGTGGGATTCACCGATTCAGATTGGGTTGGAGATAGACTTGATCGAAAGTCCACTTCCGGCTATGTTTCATGCTTGGTGGTGGGTATATTTGTTGGTAAATAAAAAAGCAGGCATCCATTTCCTCATCTTTAGCTGAGGCAGAGTATCGAGGAGTGCTCAATGCATGCATTCAGGAAATTTTGCTACTAGTTTTTCTAGCAAAGTTCGACATTGGTAGTACTACTTCGATTGTCATATTTTGTGAAAATCAAAGTGATATAAAGATCTCGACAAATCTGTTTCAGCGACAGAGAACCAAACACTTTGAGATCCACATGCACTACATCAGAGAGCTTGAGCATGATAGAATAATGGTTCTGCAATATCACCCCACAGATGAGAAAATTGTAGACATTTTCACCAATAACTTCACTGAGAAGAAGCTTTCTTACCTCCGTTCACTGTTGGGGGTGATTTCCATCATGGTGAAGATAGATTAGTTCTTTAGTGTTTAGTTTGAGGGGGGGTTTTCTTTCTCATTGGAGTTTTCCTCTTTTCCTCACTTAGTTATTTTGATCATTTTGGAATTATTTTTGTAAAGGGTGACCTATGGCCTTTGTTGTCGGGGCCCTATTTTTCTTACTCCTCCACATGATATTAGCTTAAGGGGGGGTGTTGGAGTCATTATCCAAACACACATCATTATTTGGATTATTTTGTCCTAATTTACCACTTATCCTAAGTTTTGACTCAAACATGTGACTACATCATCAAACTGGATATCCTCCTTCAATCGAGGAGCCTGACTAAGCCTCCTCCTTCAATCAAGGAGAAAATATAGGTTAATTTGCATGAGATATGCGCCCCACTCAGTCAACTAGGAGTTGTTTCACCTACTTCTCAACTAACTGGAGTGATAAAGGTGCCTTTCCCATTATTTTTTGTTATTTTTTGTTTAAATGCAATTCACTGGAGTGTTAAAGGCTCCCTCCCCTAACTTTGGTGACTCAGTTCAGTTCAACTCACCTAAATGAACTCAAAAATGTGCCCTCACCTACCTGTTGGCATGCAGTTGAGTTCTATTCAGTTAGACTCAGCCTAAAATACCTCTGAGTTAGTTAGAGTCAATTATGTTGGATTTAAGTGGTTAATTGATGTGCCGAGTGGTTTCAACTAACAACTAAGACACTCTCATGCACCCAATTCGAATGAACTCTCAGGGATTTTAATTGCATGGTAATTCATGCCATTGTATTGCATTATAATATATTCTTTTGATTAATGATAAAGAAAATATATAGATGCAAGTTGTTTATGATTGTTTTCTGACATTTCATTCAGCAAATTGGTCGGTGTAATATATAGTAAGTTTTGTCTTGGTTCTTATATTGTTGTGCCTAAAATGTATAGAAATTACCTGAAGGGTATATGGAAATGCTTGGCTCATCTCTCTATTTTTCAATGCTTTGATTTGTTTATCTTTTAAAGCTATAATATTCGTTACCTCTATTGAGTCTTATGTTCAAGGTGTTCTATTCACCATAACGTTCTCTAATATTTGATTCCTCCGGACTAAAATTTTTACTTTGGGTCTTAGAAACTAATTGGTAGTCATCAAGGCTTCAACTTTTGCTTTGTACATATACATATCTACAGAATTTTTGGCATATTTATGGTACACCACACTATTCGACCCTTCATCCAAGTATATATGATATTCGAGGGGTAGCTATGATGTGTCTATGGTGAATTGAGACATATTCCATTATCAAAGTTGCATATTTCTATATGCTTTTTGTGCCAGGGGTTACATTCTAATTATTATAAAGTTATATGTAATGGGATCAAACTTTTTATCGACATGTTCTTGGCCTAAGATTCCAGTGATTCTGTGATAGGAAATATTTCTAGAGTCTTGGATCTTCTCTCTTGCTCTTGCTTCAGGAACATAAAAGGATTAGTAATTTTGAATGACTCAACCTATATACTCCCATTTACTTGTTGCGATATTTCTAGGAGTGTGGCATGGGGGAGAGGATCCCATTGATCTTTTACATTTTCAATAGACAATAATTCATTAGACTCAGTAGTCAAAATATCAGGGTTAGTAAGGTTCACACCTTCTCTTTGTGATCTTTCTTGAATGGGATTGATCTCTATGAAGAGAAAAGTATTTTAGCTTCATTGATTTTCTTCTTACCAGAACCCATTTCCTCTTCTTTTGTCTTAGTCTTTTTCTTTTGAGTTTCTTTTGGGTAAATTTATTTTTCTATCCTTTTAGGAGATTCTATAGAATCTATTGTCTCCTCACATTCTGCCTCTTTAGCCCCAACATCTAATATTTGAACATAGAAGAGATATTTGATACTCAGAAGTTCCTGCTTCCTGCTCTTTACCTATTTCACTAATGGAGTGAACCGTATGTTAAATAATTGTGACAAGAGATTTTTTTTTTATTTTGGGGTTTCTCCTACTTTTGAAACACCTTCAGTATATTATGATTGACCAATCTATGGCATGATTAGTGTTTGAGTGTTTGTCTCCCGTTATTCCTTCTATGATTAATCATGCTCCCACCCTGGTGGGATCTTAGGATATGCACCTTTCTCTGTACCAAGTATGACTTTTTCTTTCATAGGTATCTCTGTGTCAATTGTCACATAGGGAATTTAAGATCCTTAATGTGTTTCATGTACATCAACCATTATACCCAGTCTTCCAAACCTCTTCTTTAGTGGAATGAATTTTGTAATCGATCTTCCTTCCTTCCCCAATCCATTTCCTAGATTGAAACCCATGGATAACATCATTGGAATGGATTTTGGGTATTGCTCTGACTTTTTGGGGGATAGAGGAAAAGGATCATTAGTCCATGCTATCTATTTTCCTTTACTGCCACATTCACGTTTCAAAAGAGATCCTGATTACTCTGCTTCTTTCTCAACCCAACATCCCATCTAGGGTACTTCTTTACTTTCATCACCTTCACAAAATGACTCATATAATTCATCAAATTGGTGATCTTCTGGGATATGCTAATAAAGGATATATGTTTTATGTAAACATGTTTGCATCCTCCCCTAGGATCCCCTCCTATTCCAATATTCCATACCCTGTAGTCTAGTGTCTCATCGCTCATATTTTGTAAAGGAGTAGTGAATTTCAATTCCTCCTTGGAGATTGGTTCTCCTTCAGGTATGTTGAAGGTGTAATAAGGTGGCACTTCAATGCGCTTAGGAATAGGATCATGAAATGCTTGTGTGATCACTTCAACATAATTTTTTCCTTCTTGAACAATTTTATGTACTTCTTCAAAAGAGTCTTTGTTTGTTCACTTTTCTATCAAGTATAGGCTCATGATATTTTGGTCTCACCATCATTCTCCTCTTTTCTTGACCAATAATGAAACAATGGGTAATATTTCCATGCCAATTCTAGAGGAAGGGAAATATATGTAATGTTTTGTACAACTATCATAAAACCTCTCTTATGATTAATAGCATATCCTCCCATTTATACTAGAAATTCAATTCTACCCTTCTTCTTAGCATGGAAAAAATGAATATTATCTACCTCTATCATCTAACTTACATATTTAAGGAAAAATGTCATAGGGGTAAGGAGTTTGAGTAATTTGTGAGAATGTGATTCGGTTCCATACAACCTGATCACTATGTACTCTTCTTCTAGGTACCAGTCTCCTTTTTTCATAGCTTCTCCATGTTACAGATATGACTTGATTTCTCAAAGCATGCATTTGGGTTCTTTCCCTTGAATTAAAGTAAATTCTTGATACATAAATTTGGACACAAATTATATCCATGAGACATAATTTTATTCACCTTTTTTATCCAAGGAATCCAATCATACACTGTGTTTGGTCTTCCATCCTTAACTTTGCATAGATCAAGGTTCTCAAAATGGCGAGATTTATAGAAAATCAACATGTAAAGTAGGTAGTAATAATATTTGAAAACCCCAGTTTCTTCAAACGCTGCTAATTGGTTTATGATCCCTACTTCCAGGGATTTTGCATAATTTATATTGGAAATCTTATCATTACTATATCTATCAATAAAATCTACCATTCCATCATCAAGCTTCTCGTCAGAATCTTTACCTAGTATGATGCCAAACATAGAGAGAGTTTGTTGGTTCCATGGTGAAAAGTTCGCCTGTATCCAGGGATGAAAAGGATCTATATTCTCATTTGGTACATATACCAGGTGTTTTTGTATCTTCTCTCTCTGAAAGGGATATTGTTGTTCATAATATTCATTTTGTTTTTTCAAGAAAAATTGAGTCCCATAATTTGTAGTTCCCAACATGTTTGTGATGGATTTAGTAGAAATCTCGAAGAGTATTCTACCATCATTGGTTTTGATGACTACCTTTCTACTCTCATAATTACTACCTCATAATTGACTGAATTCAGGAAATGGGAAAACATCAGGGACTAAATGCTGGGAAAACTGGGACACCCAAAATCTAGCCATTTTGGGTGATTTTCCTTGAATGTTTTGAAGTTTCCTGAGGGCTACTCCTATCAAATTTTTGGTTGATATTTTGGTATGAGGAGGACCCAACTTGGCCCACTGGTCTATAAGATAGAGTAAAGGAGTTGAAGACGTGTATAAAAGGTCTCACTAGTTTCTTCGCTAACTAAGACAAAGAAACTTTCTTCATATGCATTTTAAATTTTTTGTGGAACCGTAGAATCAATCATGATTTTAAGTGGTAAAAAGGGGAAAGATATGAGGATAGAATATATAAAGCATATCAAGAAATTAGGAACTAGGATTTTGAGGAACTACACAGCCATTACAAGTGATTATCGAACTCAAAAGATGGAAAATTTTACTTACTTGGATACATTGCAATTGTCTAAACTGGATGAGCCTTGAATTTATTTTATGATATCTTGCGCCCATGGAATTAGAAGCACATAAACTAGTAAATGCTCAGTATTAATTCTCTTCATAGTTTAGAGAGATAAACTATGAGTTTTTCTTTTTCTATTTTTAAAATTTTAACCTTTTGAAATCCTTAAATTCTCCACTAATGACTATTTAAGTCGTGTCCATATCGTGACGGACAAATAATTTTTTGGATTAGGGGAGCTTACAGTAAAAGATTTGGATAGATTGTTAGTGCAAATGGTATTATACTTTAGCTTAATTTGAACTTAGAGATCATGATAATCATTGCAAATGACGGTAAGGAGAGATCTAGGTGAACCTTTCGAATTACTCTTTTCGAAGGAGATTTAACTCGATGTTGAGTTCTACCCATAAATCTTACTTTTTGTTGTGAAGGTCTAATATCTAGTGAATGGTGCATATATTCTTTAAAATATTTATTACGACATTGGTGTGTTATCTCTCTTATATCCTTTAATTTTCTATCTAGTTATCGCCAACGGTTAAGATATATTTTCTGCTTGTTGTCCTTTTAATCTAGATTGTTGACAAAAAATACTCATATGGGACTTGTTTTTTTCCATTCAAGATTGCATACAGCTATGATTTACTTTACATATATTGCAAGACTCAATCTGGACCATCACCGAGATGAGATTTTGTGGTTTCAATTTCCTTCATTAGTTGTCGTAGATGATTCAGGATTTCCTTGAGGTGATGGTCCATAGTTAATTGCAACCGTCCGCGATCAGGGAAAGCCATGTGTATGTGCATGATTGGGAATACTTGTCAATGACCGAGATTATATCACAGGATAATCCGGAATGTTGAAGAAAAAATATCGTGTTTTGGGTACACACGGGAAACAACACGTCAATGGCTTGGATCATTGGACTAATTAAGCGCCGATGGTTCCAATTTGATCTATTTTCTTTGTCAAAAAAATGGTTAGCGTGCATCATTAGTTGGGATTTTGACATTTTTTTCCATCCATGTGGAAGTTTCAATGGCACCCTTTTGGAAATTAGTTGGCCCATTGTTTAAATGTCACCAAGGCTCAAATTCAAAATTGTTTTGTGAGGAACGATTCACCATATAAGCTATTAATAACCGAAATTAATGCAGGAACAAAATTTTCGAGTGGGGAAGGAAACAACTGAAACTACCGTCAACAAATAGTAGGGCAGAAGAAGAAAAGATAGAGCATATAGAAGAGTAGAGAGGAAGAATGGGAAAAGTAAGAGCAGGTTGAGCATACGAGACCATATATCTGTAATAATTTTCTGAATTTGAATTTTGGTTGATAAATTTTAAACCCTACAAAGTGGAAAACCACATGGCTAACATGGAGACCCAACTCAACTCAATGTTGGAACCATTAATGAATCACCTACCAACTTGGATAGAGATTCATTTGTGCCATATTTTTTTTTAGCCATGGCAACAGCCAAGAGTATATCCAACAGCCCGCAAGCCAGATATACCAGAAACTTGTGACTAAGCAGGGGCCGAGACGTCCCGGTACCACATCCCAGGAAATACCTATAGGTGGGCACCTATCCCAGGGGTCGCCTACCCTTCGAGTCTTGTCACAACGGGCTAAATAGGCATCCCTACCCCCGATTCATTTGTGCCATATTGTTATGGTCTTGACACAAAGGATATGGGAACCTTCCTTAATTACCTTCCAAAGCAACCCAAGTGTGGGACACATGGCGCATTCTCATGAGGAAGTGGGGATGGAAGGGACAGGAAGAACCAAATCAAACACCATTAACATGAGGAGAAAAGAACTAGAAGGAATTATGTGGCCAGTTACACCCATGCAGAGAACATGGAACATGAAAATATGATTAATGTAGCACAACCTTGATCTTAACTTCGCTATGGAGGTCTATGGTGAAGTATTTAAAAAGATGCGATGGATATGACAAAGGTGCTCAACACTCATGGAAAAAGGAGGCTAGAAGGAAAGTAAGTACAGAAAAATATGGTAACCTGCATAGATAAGCATCGAGGCTTGGACGGAAAGTGTGACATTCTTCTTTGGATTAACCTGAATAAAAATAACCCCTTTTCTCACCACCCCAGACTCTATTTGAGGATAATGGCATGCCCCAGGAAATGTCACGTGTTAGGTCAGGAACAATGTTCCATGACTATGAACCAGCTGAAGGTGATGGAATTTGAGATGGAGTACAAAAACCTTGTGACGTAGAATGTAACAAGAAGAATTGAGGAAAAAGAAAAGGAATTATGGAATAAACACCAGACCCTTCAGCACACTCCGTTGACAGATGCGTTCAAATTTTGGGAACTAGTTCTGGGCTCTACTCGCGCAAGACAGGTGTTCTATGATATGATAGAACTTTGGTCACTTTCTGGACAAGCAAAGTTACTTTGGGACAAATTATGATTGAACAAGAGAAAAAGGAAGTGGTTCAGATTAGCATGGAGGAGATTATCACCAGGATGCATTGTGAAGTTGGTATCCTTAATGAGAATCTCACTAGTATTTCCAAGCACATCAACATTGATTTCATAGAATCCTAGTTTTGGAGGAAATGACAAGGGGGGGAGGAACGCATGTTACTTGAGAGACAAGATATTTCATAGAGGAAACCATGACCCAAGTGACAGTCACCCACGAAGACCTAGTAAATCGTATGGAAAATTGGATTCAAAATTCGAGAGGGGTTAAACGGATAGAGGCCCATTATGACAGGTCTATATGCTCTCTCACCTAGCCTCTAATGAAGAATTAAGACCCAGGAGGAAAACTTAAGGATGATATTCTAGCACTAGTGTAGGACCACAAACTTATGAACATGCTAATGGTGATGAATATGTGAATCATGGACGAGCACCTCAAAGAAAGCACGACTATGATTGTTCTAGCCCTAGGGGATTCCAACAGGACTCATATTAGCATTGAGGATCATGAGCGGATCATGCTGCTCATGCACAAGGATAACGAGGTGTTCTCATTAAAGAAAATTTGGGGTCTAAATGGACTTCATAAAAAATGTGCCATGGATGAGTTAGATTGAGTTGGATTTCTCAAACCAATCAAATTTCAATATCTTTGGTCAACCATTATGGTTGAATTGGACATGTGATGCTTATGTGCCATATTTGTATTTGATAATATCAAGCTCCATTAAAACCTCGCCTTAGTTAAGATCATGAAAAGTTCATCTTTAAATATAATTAATATACTTGAAATAATAAATATATGTTATTTTATATTATCAGTACTTCGAAGTCCTTTAAAATAGAAATCTTACATTAATTAAAATGATACTGGAGTAATTTTGAAATACTAAAAGCATTTTATATAATTAATCTTCTAAAAATAAAAATACATAACATTTAATTTTAAATGAGAGAAAATTAATTTGAACTCCATTAAAATATTTTTAAAAAGAAAAATAAATACTATTTAATTAATTTTAAATATTTTTCTTCCAAAAATACTGACATGTCTGCCCAAAAAACTCACTGAAAAATCATGGAAAACTCAAAAGATGAAAGTTTTATCTCTTGTCAAGACCTTTCCAATGGTAGAAAGAGCACCCAATCCCAAGTTTGGGAGAAAACGTTATCACAAAATGCGGATTTCTTTGTCTTCTTTCCTTATTTAGGATACATATTAATGTTGGATAATTTATTATTGATCTTCATTTTATATATATAACTTGTAAAAATAATATATATATATATATATATATATATATATGATAATAGATATTGATTATTATTTAGATTTAATGCAGTTTAATATCTTTTATACATTAATTATATATTTCTCTCTCTCACACACACATAAAAAAAAAAAATTCTCTCTCTCACAGACACAAGAAAACAAATAATTTTTAATATAAATATTAATTATATAAATTAATAATAGTGATTGTTTATTTTTAGCATTAATGTAATAGTATTTTTTCATTATAATTTTTTTTTTGTTTTATAATTTATTAAATATATGAAAATAAGTAATAGTACATTTATAAAAAATTTAAAAACATTACCACTATATCATTTATTGTGTATACACAAGAACCTAAACAATTTATTAATACTCTCATCTCTTAATTAATCTACACTAACCCAACATACTTGACAACTATTATTAATGAGACAATATAGGTTTACCATCACTATTAACATGTTGGCCTTTTCTCACATCAACATAGGTTCATATCCTTAGTTGGAAACAAAATCCCAAGATGTCAGCCCAACGGAGGAGGACCCTATCGGTAGCACCTGCGACACGAATGCAGTCTCACCCGAGATATCTTATTGGGAACTGCCAGAACAAGATTTCTGCAGTTATATGGGGATCTCTATTTGTGTAGTACTTTATCAGATTGCTCAACTGAAGCTAGGGGCTATACTTCTTATTCTTTGTATATTCATTCAATATAACAGTCTATTTACCAATTGACACATATTGCAGTATTAAACATTTCAACATAAAATCCTTATCATAAATCCATTCAATAAGTAGTGCCACTCACACACACACACACACATGGGATTATTCATAAACAAATGTTGTGTGACATACTCAGATCCACTTATTCACAACATGCATGCATTCGACATAAACATATTAATCAAAGACACACTGAGACAACAATTAACGTGGAAACCAATCTAGGAAAAACCACAAAGGTGCTCTTCATCTGGAATGAGAAATAGGTTAGAAAATTTTGTCTGCGCACTCAGCTTACAGACTCTTCTCTAGATATTCTTTACAACTCATACAGAGGCCTCTCTCCTCTCATACTATGTGAGTTTGGGGCTATGTATTTCTTCTCTCCTTCACTCCATTGTCGATCCGCACACAGCCTGGATCGATTCTCTAGCTAAATGACTCTCTTATTCTCTTCTCAACCTACATGATCACTTAACCAATAACCAAAATCAACTAATCAACTAACCGCTATCCAACCCCGCGCACAACTTGGGTTTTCCCTTTTATAAGCATCTATTTGTCTTAATTAATCGACTCTTTTATGTTATCCAGCCGACTGTCATTTCTATTCTCGTACATTCAGTTACAACTAATAATAGACACTATTGGCCCAAAATTACAATTATTCTTTACTAACAAAAGTGTGCTTTATTCTAACTAACTCCTTACCCACCATCAGTCGAACTGTCCTTTTCAACTGCTCTACTCTTCTTTTTTCATGGCTCCTTGCATTGTGGTTTCTCTTGTTGTCAATATTTCCATCGCGGCTGCTTCTACTGCAACTTCTCTTCCATAGTGGCTCCTTCTATTACGACCGAAATATTTACCTTTCCAAACATAATTTTGGTCGAATTATGCTTAACTTTTCCTAGGGACAAAAGGCCTCCAACACTCACCTATGGCTCGTCCTAATCAACATTAGTCTGAAACCTCCATTGTGACAATCTTACTATGAAAATCTTGAAAGATTTTCACTATCTACTCATTCTCCTCATGTACTTTTGTTTCAATCTTCTTCAAATTTTCCACAAGTTCGGAACTGATGTGTTTTGAAGTTGTAAGTCCTGCTAATTGTACTTATTGTCGTACTTTTTTGTGTACAACTTGAATAATCCCTATAACATTTTCTTCCTCTTCTTGTAATTCTTCCACCCCGGCAGTTCACTTTTGTTGTTGTGCCCGTATTGTTGCTACTTGTTGTTGTAGCCTCTTCATGTCAGAAGCCTTAGCCATTTTATTTGCTAATGGACGCTTATTTATTTCACTCTTCAACTGGTTAACCTCTGTCTCAGCAGTGCACAATTGTTCTATGATTTTCTCCAACTCTTCATCATCGATCAAAGCTTCCCAAGTCTGAGAAGCTTGCTCAACTGCTTTAGAACAAAGTGGCTCTGCCTCTTCTATTCTCTTCACAGATTCAGTTGGTTCTTTTCTTCTCTCTTACAGTACTTATGGAGGTGTACTAGGCGTCACCTGTACTTCCAAGTCTACAACTTTATTACAGAGGTTCTCTATAATCTCTCCAGGTTGAAACACTTTGGCTTCTGCAAAAATCTAAGGCGTAATTCCTTCAACAGTGAAATTGATGCAAGAAAGTGTTACGGATGCGTCGAGTCAATCCATGTTATCCTCCCAGGTATTAAATTTTTTTTCTGTTTCTTTGATTGTTTTCTTCATCTTATGGAAATTTGTGTTTGATGCTCTAACCTGATTGACCAATGCGCCTTCTATGACCTTCATTTTTGTGACTGTGTTGTTCTTAATGGCATACACTTCATACATTGACAGTGTAGATAAATTTATGATGACATGGCCCATGTTTTTTACCATGGTATTCAACTCTATCGTCCCCAAGTTGATTGTTTCACCCAACGCTTGAGTATTTATTAGTGGAACAGGTATTAACACGTCAATAGGTCACTAATGATACAAGCCAACTAAGTCTTGCGATGCAGATAGTTGTGGTTTGTAGTCGATAGCCACTCCTACTTCTTTCACTGCTTTACAGAACATCTGTAATAAGTCTTTAATACTACTTGTTAGCTTTGTTTTTCGCACATCTATCTTATTTAGGCTTTGATTTTCTACTTCTTCCATTGTATTTGTTAGAAGTGTATAATCGTTATTGGTAAGGCTGACAGTTCTAGCTGATTTGTTTCCTTTCCTCTTCTTATGACCCTTCGCAGACTTATATGTCTACTTCCTCTTTTCCCCTACTGCTGGTTCTGTTGAATTCGTGTTTGACTTATTCTGGATATTTTCTAGCTTTTGTTCTAGGTTTTCCTCTAGTGGATTTTCTCCTTGTCCCCCATCTTTCTTTGTTGGTGGATCGTCCTATCGCACCTCTTCATATGTTGATAGTTGATCATCTATGACAGGAACTCTCCATTCTTCCGATCAATATTGAATAGTGGCATCAATTCCTATAGCCATCAACTAATATTGTGTCGCAAGCCATTGGTGTTGTGTTTCTTGTCAAGGCTACAAAAGATGTGATGGGACCCGACTGAAAATCTAACAGTGTTTCAAAACCATTGAATGATCACCTCAGTAATTCTAGCCTACTTTCTACATAATGTCGCAGGGCCTCTCCTTGTAAAAATAACTATATATTGTTTTCTTTTTCTCCTTTGTGGGAATTCTTTATCGAACCAAAGATTTTGGTATCGGTCTCCTCAACATAGGATGAGAACATCTACCCCCTTTAAGTTTAGTAGTTCTTCCCATTCGACAAATGAAATAAAAATGAGTAGCTATGAATAATTAAATGCACTACCTTTATCCTATGCCTCATTTGCATCTAATAATAGTTCATTTAGCATATAATGTGACTAGTTGAGTTGAACAACTGCTGCACATAACTCTTCCACAACAATCGTCCATGTGGTGCACTGATTCGATCACATATTCCACAACAACTTTCTAGATATAACTTTAGCTACGAACCGAAAAATGTAGTCATTGAAAAAAGTGATGGTAAAGCCTCTGGCGTCTCTTGTCAGATCATAATTTTCCTTCAGCTTGTTCATGAATAAAGTGTCTTGTTCTTTTCCGACAAAAAATGGAGTTGGGTCGACGCCCGCAAGTGGAATCCCTGTAATTTCTGCTATAATCTCAACATCAACATAAATATTTCGATCGAGCCATAGACAACTGCCATGGAATGACACCATAAATTATTTAACACATGCATTCACCTCTACAGTGCGACCAAAACGTGGCATGTGCATTAGTGATAGAAAACCATCCTTCTCTAGCCCTCTTTCCCATTCCATTGGAACTAGGAAGAGAGGGCCATCCTCCATGTCATGGATAGAAATGATGTATTTGTCCATTACCAACTCTGTAAATTTCCTTAGGTCATGGTCGACAAAGGTCATCTTCTTCATATTTGGGAGTATGTTCTTTGTTACCCGAACTCCTTTCTGTACAGTTGGTTCTACCAGTGGGTACCTTGCATTCTTGTCGATTATGATCTTAGGTGCATCAGCTGGTCTGGGTGGTACATAGTATGGTAGCATGCTCATAGAGTCTCGTTCTTCATATTCTAGTGGTGGTGTTGCTGCTTTCTTGCAGCTACTTCCTCTTTTACATGCCAGGTGGGTCTAGTCCTAATCTAACTTTAGGGATGAATGGTATCTTCTCATCTTCTTCTGCAACCATGGACATCAGTGGAACAAATGCAGTAGTGTCTTCCATTATGGGCATAGGTGAAGGTATCTCGACACCTGGTTTTGCAATGGTGCTTATAATACGGATAGAGATGACCATAATCTGTAAAAAATCACATCTAATATTATAGTTGCAGACACAATAGCACATCTTACTCAGCCAAGACAAAAATTAAAATATAATTAACAAAAATTAGGCACAAAGATGATATACATTCACCCATTCAATCAGTGTTTCCTTTGCACGAGTGGGAAATATATGGAAATGTGGCAACGATTTCCATCGCATGGAGCAATCATTCGAATCATGACAAGGAAAGCTCCAATCAAACCGTCACTTCGCCTATCAATTCAATGGTATTTATTGTGCATTAATGATGAAAGTGACAAAAAAATATGGCGCTGAAATCTCCCATGTCCTCAAATTAACTACATCTAGGTTTGTTTTTGCGACCAAATTCCATCATGCGACAACAACTTTCTTCCTACAATTGGGATTCAGTCTTTAACACATTTCTTCCACTGCGATAGTCTAAGAGACTTTGCAACCATTTTTCATCTTCGACATGTAGATAGTCGGTTGACACTTTGTATTTTCCTGCAACAAACACGAAGTATGCAACCAAACACCCACATTTGTTACAAAATTAACATGTCTTTTTTTCAGTGGACTGAGTTGCAGCTATCCTGGTAAGGCTTTAGCTGACTTCCATTCACCAATCCTTTGAAAGGTGTTCCATCTAATTTATTTCATTGCACTATGCCTCCTTCAATGATTTGAATGGAAACATATGACCCCAACCAATGTCTTTTCATCTTTCCATGGTGCTTTAAAAACTTACTATCATAAAGGAGGACAAGTCCTCCAAACTGAAAATGTGTATTATTTATGTGTCGTTCATGCCATACTTTCTGTCTTTCCTTCTCAACATTTTGGTGATAACATGTGACAAAACATTCTTCCTCCAACTAAACAAATTGTCATAATATTTCTTCGACAACACCGCCAACAGTCATTTCAGTAATTGTAGAAATCCTTAAACTGGGTACAAAATATTCCATTGGAATAACAACCTCCTGTCCATATACTAATCAAAATAGATTTTGGTCTATCAACTTATTACAAGTCGTGCGATATGTCCACAGTACCGCAGAAATTTTATGGTCTCAATCATCTCTTTGAACACAAATATTTGTTAATACATTCTCGAGGATCTTGTTGAATGCCTCAACAACACCATTCGCTTATGGGTGATAGGGTGTCATATTTCTATGTTGGATATGGAATTATTCAGTTAATTCGTTGATCAACTGATTGAGAAAATGCATGCCTTGATCACTTATAAAAATATTCAGGCATTCGAATCTAGTCACAACATTGTTGAACAAAAATTTGGCAGCAGTTGTAGAAGTACAATCCTTTACTGGAATTGTTTCAACCCATCTAGTTAGGTAATCAATCACAGTAATAATGTATCTTACACCTGTTCACTTCCCTATTGGATTAATAGGTCTGAAAAAATCAACATCGCATTTGTCAAATTCCTGCAAAGTTATCTGAGGTACTAGAGACATTTCATCTCGTCGCGGTGGCTTTCTGATTCTTTGATAGATATTGCAATTGCGACAATATTCCCTGGAATCCACATGCAAAGTGGGCCACCATAATACTACTTGCAAACTCTTTCGTGCTGTATCTTTTCCAGCATAATGGTCTCCAACAACACCAACATGCGCTTATGTCAATATAATTGGTTGCTCATGTTCCAATACACAAGGACGAAAAAATTCATCTAGTCCCATTTTATACAATTGTCCAACTATCAATTGGAAATATGCAGATTGCACCACTAATTGCTTTTTTGCGCACTACTAAATCCTTCTGGTGCATATCTCGTACTCAAGAAATGTATAATATCTTTGTAATGATCATCAAACATCGTGATCACAAATAATTGCGCATCAGGAAGACTGTCGTTGAGATTCATAGGTTCTTCTCCACTTTCAATCCTTGATAGGTGGTCTGGTCCTGAGTTGAGTTGACCCGGATTAACAATAAATTCAAAGTAAAATTCCTAGAAAAGGATAAGCCATTGAAAAATATACCCCCCAACATTGGCTTGTTCACCTAGAAAATAGTGTTGAAATTTATGAAGCTCATACGCCATAGCTAAGCCTTCTCTTTCAGTCATAGTGTAATTATTCTCTGCTATTGATAATTTCATGCTAGCAAAGGCAATAGGATTATCAATCGACCCTTCGACAGGATGTGCAAGTACAACATCGAGTGCGACAGATGATGCATCGAGATGTACATGAAATTCCTTCTTCCAGTCTAGAAAAACTAGTATGCGCACTATGACCATATTGTTCTTTAGAGTGTCCATACTCTCTTGGTAGTGTTCACTCCATTGAAATGTAACATACGTTTTCAACAACTTCTCCATTAAATCAATCACCTATGCATATCCTTTGATAAAAAATTTATAGTATCCCGCAGTATGTCTCAATGTCGTTCTTAGCTACTTCATTGTTGCAGGGGGTGGTAGTTCGACGATGATCACAATATTAGTAGGGTTGACCAGGATCCAATCATGACAAACCACATGTTCCAACATAATTCCAAATGGGGAACAAAATATGCATTTATTTATATTCAACGAAATATGATACTGTCAACATCGTTCTAGCATCATTCTAAGGCTCCCAATATGATCTTCTATGAGCCCAAAAAACTGTCCAATCATCGAAGTATACCTCATGAAATTTATGAATAAAGTATTTGAAAGAAGATACTACTATCCTGGAAAAGATAATAGGAGCATTCTTGAGTCCAAAGGACATTACAGTTTACTAGAAACATCCCCACTCTGTCGTAAAGGTTTTTTTGTGTCGATCTTCCTTCACAATTCTGATATGATGGTACCTAGAGAATCCATCAGTGAAATAATAAACTTCTTGACCCCCAACACTTTCTAATACCTCATTTGTAAATTGAGTTAGGAATGGGTCATGTAATCAAGCATCATTAAACTTTCTTAGGTGAACACAAATACATACTTCACTGGTAGTCTTCTTATATTGTACTACTATCATACTGATCCACTCAGATTCTTCAATCGAATCTATGATACTCTCATTTAGCATTCAATCTAACTCTATCTTAATTTTTCCTTAATACCATGGATTCATTTGATATGCTCACTGCTTCATAGGATTTGCATCAGGATTTAATGGTATCTTCATCTCTCTAAGGTCTCACACAATCCCATTCATCTTTGAAAATTTTGTACGGAACATATCCTGAAACTCATGTAGTAAGTATGTGATATTCCCAGTAGTATCATTGTTCCAATAATCTCTAATATTGGCGAACTTTGGATTCTCTAGAGATCCAATATTTACTTTCTTGACTTTCAATGGGTTCAAAAACTGGTCATTAGAAATACCAAATCCCTCCACCACGCGAGTACCTTCAAACTCTGGTATGTTTACGTTGAGCGAGTTGTCATCCTCAGGCTCCTGGGTCACATTGTAGCATTCCATCCAATGCTGGACTATCACGCTGATTTGATTAAAGTTTTCCATTGACACAAGGATATCTTCAAATATATTGTTTTGATCACTTGCAAAGAAACATCAATCGAAGGATTATCATTAGCAAACTCAAGTGTGTGTGAAACTAGCATCCAGTTCGTCCCATTCAATTGTTCCATGTCGTAGCTCAACTGACATGTACTAGTTCCTTGTTATCATATCCAGAGTATGTATAAATTATGGACCCATTCCTGCCGCGGACATGCTTCCCATGTCGCATGACAATATTTAATGTGCTCAACAAGATTAGTCAATCCTGTGTACTTGTGACCAGTATAGTTGATCTCCTCTCCAAATCATATCTCCATTAATCTCCAGCATTGAGGCCATTATCAGGTAGATTTTTTATGTGCGAACCACCATCTAGAAGACGTAACTTTTAGTACATAGTCCAAGGTGGAAAAGCGTTGGTTTTATGTGACTTGTTCTTCAAATTTTGTTAGAAAATATGCCAGGTTAGGTGAAACTTCATATGTGGGTAGATCACTTACCTCGCTACCTACCCATCGCATAGATCATGTAATTCTTGTGCATTTTCTCTTCGACACTTCATGCAATATGTTCTTCCATTTTTCCAAAGCTTATCCAGATTCCGATGTATAGAAACTAATGCTACGCCCACTGATATTTCCATCGATTGTTGGATTCACATAATAATCCATTGTAGAAGTAATGTTATATATATATTCTATATAATCTCCTTGTCCTTCACAATTCACTGGCTCGACGTATCTCTGACCTTCCAGTGGATCAATTGGTGTCCTTAGCTCTAAATATTCAAACATTTAGATTATTTTCTTAAAATTGATAATAGTCTGATTATCAATCTCTCAATTGATCCCCAGAAGTACGAGATATGGATTTGTATTGTCCACAATGTCAATCACTTTGAAGTTGGCATAAGTTTTAATGCCTTCTATCTCGATAGGCACTTGAGTCAGCAGATCAACAATTAGAACATTCTACTGATTTGCTAATCGAAGCTGGACAAGAGCCCATACGGGTCGCAATTTCCCCATAGTCTCTCATGTTTGTCTAGTCAAAATATTGGCATTGGATCCCCAAGTATATAATAATATATCCCATGTCATAATCTCCTATTTGTGAAGTCATCCTTAGTTCGCAACCAGACTTCAACCTTTTTCCCACATGATTAACCCTTCTTTCTGGTCGCACCTCTTCTTGAGGTTCTTCTATAAGAGTTGTCAAATATGCAACAACATCCTTATCTAGTATTAGTGGTAAGAAAATTTTAAAGAATTCTTTTAATTTTGTTAGGATTATTAATCTTCCCTTGTCCAATTCAGTCATATGTCTAAATCAGGAGTCATGTCTAAATCGGGAGTCCATCTAGTCTATTTTTAGTCATTAGCACCATTGGGTCCACTTGGCCTAATTGGGGCACATGTTTCAGTTACTAAAGTGTGGGGAACACTAATTGAGGCTTAATTCCACTGATTGCACTTGATTGCATCAGTTTAGGATCCTCCTAGACCAATCCCTACAATTTAGGAGCCATTGAGAGTGCCGAAACCAACCAAGGTCAGTTCAGTTCAGTTGATGACTAGTCAAGCTAAGTTAGGAATCAGTTACATTCAGTTCTAGTCCTCCACATTCAATTAGCGCTAGGTTTACATGACTGCACTCAGTAGGGGCGCATTTCTCACCTACCACAGTCAGTTAGCCTTAGTCAACACTAAATGTAACACTTGAGTTGTGTTTTAGAGATCCGATGAACTCTGATTATGGTTTAGACGATGTCAGTTAACTATTGAGTCCTCCGACAGTGATTTAGACAAGGTCTTAGTTACCTACAGTCAAGTAGAGTCTATCAATTCGAATTTCATGTGGCTATTAAAGCCATTGTACTTCATTGTAATTATTATCTGATTACTTTTTTTATTAATGAAAGCATTCACAACTGCAATCCATTTTTGCATTGTTTCATTCTTCAATTGTTGAGTAAATTGTGTGATATATTTTGTGAGTTGTGTGTTTGTCCACAGATCTATGTGCTCAATTTAATATGGTATCAGAGCCTCGGCGGACAAGACACCTCTCCTCCTCAGATCTCCATCTGGATCATTTTTTTTGAGAAAATTGCTCTTTCCAATACTGCACCAAAAGCAGAGAATTTACCACTTAATATCCCAAGTTAGGAAATTGTTGATCAAGCTTTCTTGATCAACTATGCTGGGTGTGAAGGAAATTCCAAAAGTGCAGACTGTCAACCTTACTTTGTATGTTTGATTGTGTGACAGGTTATCATCTTTTCTTACAGCATTCGCTACAAGTAGCCCTTTCTTCTCACTGCATTCGCTACAGCAGCTCAGTCCTTCTTACTGCATTCAAAATGGCTCATCCAGTAGAGCCTCTCACTCCCTTCAACTATCACCAGTGGAAGGAAGACATGGTGGTAATGCTCCGCACCAAGCAGCTCTTCAGACTCATAGAAGAAACAGAGGCAGTGCCAACTTCAGATAATGACAAAGAAAATTACTTGAACAGGCTTGATGAAGCCCATGGACACTTGCTCTCCTTAGTCTCTAGAGATCTTCAATTCCACATCCAAGGATTGAAGACTCCCAAGGAGGTTTGGGACAAGCTTGCCTCCTTATTTGATAAGCAAGATGAGATGAGGATCCACCAGCTAGAAAATTATCTGATCACTCTTAATCCATCCAACTTCGAATCACTGAATGAATTCTTCACAAAGTTCAAGAACCTGATATATCAATTGAAGCAATGCAAAGTGGAAAAGGATGAAGATCAGCTCATCCTTGCCATTCTCACAAAGCTCAATGCAGACTACTCAGTCTTTGTATCCACCTTCCAAACAGTAAGGCTCACTACTCCAAATTGGAAGATGCCCACTCTTAATGCCTTCATCTAATCTCTTATTTCTGAGAATGATAAATTGATCCAAATGGGGATCATTCGATCTTCCAAAGATCTAGCTCTAGTTGTAAGAGGAGATAAGGTAGCGAGTGACAAAGGGAAGCAAAGAGATGAGACTCCTGTGAAGAAAGAGCAGTCAAAAGAGCCTTCAGGTTCAAAGAGAAGCAAGAAGAATGGAAAAGGCAAGGTCCTCTGCTCTTATTGTGGAAGGGGATTTCATTCAGAAAGCTCCTATATGAGAAGACAACTTGATGAAATGGCTCTTCTTTTGAAGAAACATAACATTTCTGCACCTGCTAGCGAAAGGAAGGATGACTCTGAAGAAGAAGAAGATGAAGAAGAATACCAAAGGAAAGTCCATGCACTGAAGGCTTGCTGCACCATTAGAGGAAATTTGGGGTCTAAAATGGGCCTTATAATAAAACACGCCAACTATAAATTTTGTGAGTTGGAATTCAAGAACCAATAGAATTTCAATAAAATGAGTCAACCATAATGGTTGAATTAACAGATTTGTCATAAAATAAAACTACTTTTTTTGTTCGTATTTTCGACATATCTCCCTATGTTTTTACTCAAATTCTGAGAAGGAAAGCTCATTGGATGCAGAATATCCAACGAGTACCCACACTGCATACTTTTGTCATCATCACATTTTTTCAGGTATTTCTTGTTTTTGGGGTAGTGGGGTCTGTCAAAAGTATGCAGTATGGGTACTCGTTGGATGCAGAATTAAATTATGCATCAAACGAGCTCTCCCGCTTGGAATTTGAGTAAAAACACAGGGCGATATGTCGAAAATACGAACAAAAAAAGTAGTTTTTTTCATTCTTCCTCCAAAATTAATAACTATTATTTTATTATTTTCCTTAGGAGGCCCATTTTAGACCTCAAATTTCCTCTAATGATCAGCACATGTCTTCCTCATTGATTCTGGAGCTTCCAACCATATGGCTGCATCCACAGAATCATTCTCTTCTTTTCAGTCCTTTGATGGTCCTAGTATTCAGATGGGCAATAATAGTAAAGTCAAAACAAAAGGGAAGGGCTTTGTCAAGCTTGAACATGGAAGGTTCAAATATGTGCTATTTATTCCCTCCCTAGCTTCAAACATGTTATCTATCTATCAGATGACCCATACTGGATCTCCAAAGCGAGTGATATTTGGTCCTGACTCAGTGGAGATCACAAATATCTCTACTGGGAGAATCATAGCAAAGGGTACTGCAAATCATGCTTCAAAAGGATATGAGTTCTCACATTTCATGCCTCCTTCAGAACCAGTGCACTCTCAGCAACCACTTGCAAGGGAAGGTAAAATCATTGCATCTACTTCTTTTACAGCTTCTACTAGTATTGCAGATCCATCTTTATCAGTTTATGAGATTGAGATTCAGGGTGACTCGGATCTAGATTCAGTCCCTACTTCCAAACTGGAAGCTAGGAATATGACTGGAAACTCACCTGACACTCAGAAAGGAAAGACCTTTGCGCTATGCCATGCAATCTTACCTCCTTCAGAGAGATGCAATAGACTCCCTGTAATATGCTATATGGCAAGGGATAAGTCTCACTACATTCAGAAGAATGGATATGATCATACACCTCTTCATTCAGCAAGAGACAAAGGTCACATTCCTCCTTCCTTCCATCATCATTTTTGGAGAAGAAGGAGAAGTCTACATGCCAGGCCCCAGAATAACTATGCACAGCACACCATGCATGTTGCTTCGCTACCTCACAGAGATGAACACTGCAGCAACATATTTTCAAGTTTTTCAAACTTGAGACCTGATTCTATCTGCTTAGATAGAGGGGGTGTTTTTTGCCCATGTGGTTTTTGCCCCAGCTCCTTGTATTAAGCAGTTACTTTATTTTACTTGATGTAATGGGTGACCTATGGTCTTAGTTACCAGGGCCCACAGATTGTCCAAGTTAGAATTTAGGGGGGGTGTTAGGATTATTAATCCTCCCTTGTACAATTTGGTCATATTTCTAAATCAGGAGTCATGTCTAAATCAGGAGTCCATCCAGTCTATTTTTAGTCATTAACACCATTGGGTCCACTTGGACTAATTGGGGCACATGTTTTAGTTACTAAAGTGTGGGGAACACTAATTGAGGCTTACTGCCACTGATTGCACTTGATTGCATCAGTTTAGGAGCCTCCTATACCAATCCCTACAATTTAGGAGCCACTGGGAGTGCCAAAACCAACCAAGGTCAGTTCAGTTCAGTTGATGACTAGTCAAGCTAAGTTAGGAGTCAGTTACATTCAATTCTAGTCCTCTACATTCAGTTAACGCTAGGTTTACATGACTGTACTTAGGAGGGGTGCATTTCTCAACTACCATAGTCAGTTAGCCTTAGTCAACATTGAATGTAACACTTGAGTTGTGTTTTAGAGCTCTGATGAACACCGGCTATGGTTTAGACAAGGTCAGTTAACTATTGAGTCCTCCGATAGTGATTTAGACAAGGTCTTAGTTACCTACAGTCAAGTAGAGTCTATCAATTCGAATTTCCTCATGTGGATTCAAATTTCATGTGGCTATTAAAGCCATTGTGCTTCATTTTAATTATTATCTAATTACTTTTTTTATTAATGAAAGCATTCACAGCTGCAAGCCATTTTTTCACTGTTTCATTCTTCAATTGCTGAGTAAATTGTGTGATCTATTTTGTGAGTTGTGTGTTTGTCCACAGATCTATGTGCTCAATTTAATAAATTTACTAACCTTTCTCGTTGGTTTCTTTCAGAACAATCAGTCAAACCTTTCAGGAATCTCCAATATTGGCCTTGTAGAAGTCGATTCTTAATTTATGTTGACAAATTCTTGTCGTGCATCCAAGAACACTTCCTTTTCTTTTTGTACGTCAAATGGTGTTTTCTTTTGTGTTGTTGGTCACACATGCAGTTGTCCATATTGCGCTTCTTGATCTTCCCTGGCCGCAACAGTTCCTCTTGTCACAACATCAATATGTGGCTCCCTTGGTTCATCAAACACCTTTAGGGTATTATGATTGGGGTTCGGATTGGGATTCTGCGGTGGATTCTAGTTTCCCACAATATTAATTTTCCATCTCACAATCAAGTGAGGACGTTCCTTGACAATGTGATCAAAATCTTTGCAGTACGAAAATGTCATATTAGGACTCGTGTAGTCCCTGGAAAAGTGTTCAGGCTTCCCACGATTATAACATATAATTTGGTCTCTTCCATGACCAAATCCTCCTCCCTATCCTCGACCTCTAAAATTCCCACCCATAGATTGAGGGTATTGTTGTTGGGAGCACTGATTCTGTGGATATTGGGCCTAAGGATAATTATCCTGTGGATATTGAGCCTAAGCTCGCTCAACCTACATCTATTCGTCGTTCTTTATCAAATAAGTATCAATTATTTTCTCCTGCAGCAGCTGATATGCTCTGTAGTATTTCTCATCATGGCCTAGTGATTGACAAAACATACAGTATAAACTGGTCGACACACTGACAATCGTTTGTAATTATAAACATTCTTCTGACCAGTGAACTCTAGTTTGGCATATTCTACACCAAGGCATCCCTTCTATATTTATCAGGATCGATGTTCCTGATGTGACATAATTCATATATGCTGAGAATATGTATTTGTGGTATCTCTATGTTCTACATCTGGAACACCAGATTTCTTCTTGTACTTCCTTTCCTTTCTTAATATATTGAAGTTTCAGTGTAAGGTTGGCTAGTTGCAACTGGATTTGCATCATGCCTGCACTAGTTTCTCCAACCGGTGAGGATTCCAACTTCAGAGCCTTGACTTGGGATACAATCTTTTGTTGCATCAAAGGGATCTGGATGTGCTGTAACAATGCTGCAATATACCATTCTTTATGTTGAATGTACGACATCTGGAAACTTACTTTGGCCATCAACGTCTTGAATCTTTGGTCAAAGCACCAAACATATTCCGTACACAATTGCTTAATTTCTTTTATCTCTACAATACATTGTGACTCAAATTTTGGCTTTCTAAACTCGTCCAGTAGTCGTACTCGAATTTTATCTAATGTTTTTTGTGGGATTCTTATTGGCACCATAGATAATTTCATGTACCAATCCAATGCACGGCCCTTAAGGGCTGTGATCGCTTGATCCTTCTTGATGGCTTCATCTTGGACCTGTCACACTGTCCACATGGATTTACACAGAAACCAATGTTGCTTAGGGTATTCTAACCCATTTTCATTAAATATTGGAAACTTCATATCATTCCCGACCATTATATTTTCTCTTCGTACTGATTGGCTAGTGGGAATCCATTGTTTGTTATTCCCACGACTATTGTTACTTTGATTTACAAAACCACTGGAGATGAGTTTCTATATCTTACCTCAAAATATGTACACAGGGTCGTGGGTATATTGTACTTGTACTCTAGATCTGGGGCTTCTTCTTCTTCTTCTTTTTCAGATATAGGTTGGTATTCCTCTTCCTCATCATAAGAACCTTCGTCGAAGTGTGATGCCAATGTGTAGTCCTCTCCTTCGGTCATACAGCAACTTTCACTTCTTGTTGCAGTCATTCTTCTCTTTCTTGAACAAAATCTTCTTCCACTCCTCAGGCACCCACTTTTTAGCTCAACATATCCATCACCAAGAAAAATCACAGCTTACTCTGTTCCATTTTTCTTGCACTTTTATATCCCAACTCTCTACGCACAAACCTTTATTCGTTAGACTCCATTCTCAAGATCCTTTTCTCACATATGAGCATCTTGATCCAAATATTTAAAGATGTTAAGTACCACCCTCTAGGTCCTTGGAAAATTTTTCTTTCCATCTCACTGTGTGATCTTATGATGTCAATCGCAATATCAGTGATGAATCCTTCCAAAATATTGTCAACCCATAAATCAATAGCCCTAGATACATGGTTTCTAATATTTTTAGCTGCTGAATGAGCTAAGGGCTCCACTATATCGGTTCTCCCTCTTGAAAGTTTATCTGTTGGGTTTCTAGACTTAACAACCACTCATGCAACAAAATGTGAAATTCATAGAAGAAAATCTCATGAATATCTGTATAGAGGTATCACTCCAACCACTCTGTTGGGTTTAGCCGACATCCTTCACTTTATTCTCGTGCAAACTCTAGTGCCTTAAAATCCACTCAATCTTGAATTTTCTCCTTCGTCGGGTGCCACAACATATCCCCACCAAAATGATTCACGGTCTCGACAATAAAAACATTTGTTGGCCTTCCTTCCCATCAACCCATGTTCAGATTGAAGTGAATATTTATTCACTCCACACAATCAATATTACCATAACACCTAGAATATTCGATAAGCCATTAATAGGACAAATATATATTGATAATTGGATAGATAAAAAGATGTTTTACAAGATTTAGTGTCAGGTATTNCTTGAGTAATTAATTAATTACCCTAATTAACCTACTTAGTATTAAATGTTAATATTTATAACATTTATATTTGTTACATTTCCTTCCCCTTAAGGGAAGCTTTGTTCTCAAAGCTTGTATCGAAAACAATGTCTGAATTCCCTTGAACTGTCATCTCATGATCCTTTCCTTTTTCTAATTGCGACACTTGATGAAATGAGACAATACGAGTTACAGATTCCCAAGGAAAATTGTCACATCGTATCTATTGTGGTCCATCCTAGATCTACTTTTATCAGAGCTCTGAGATCATTTTGTGGAACGAGTAATTTCAATTGTTGCTTAGCATGTTGGTATTTTCACCTATCAACATAATTCTTCTGTGAGTGCTTGTTTTGATCTTGTCGTAGGTCAAAATGACAATTGTAATTAGGATGTCTATAAGGTGTATGTCTTGCTTGTTTTTATTTCTTTTGGACTACGGCGAGGACTGTCTTCACTTTCTTGATTTGATTTTTGGATGCATTTTCCTAAATTTGTGCTTCTTGGTTCTCCAGTAGATTGTTATGATTCTGAATCTTTTCGATTCTTTTGTCTTGCGACTTTTTTTCAATTTCTAGTTTCTTGATTTGATTCTCTAGTTCTTGATTATGATTATTTAGACACTGGTTTTCTTCTTGCTTTTCCAGTATTCTTCCTTCGAGGTCTTCACCGAAGTGTTCCCTCTTACTACTGTGTTTCAGTTTTTTAATCTTTGTAATCAATGTTTTGTTATGATTTCATAATCGAAAAATCTCTTCGGTATTGCTTGATAACACATTGTTTACTTTTGTTAAGTCCAACTTATGTGTCTTCTTACTATCGTCATATTGTTGCTGGAGTTTTTCTTTTTGTTGTTGACGATGACATAACTCTGTTTCCTGATTTTCTAACTTTTCATGTAGTTGCGCCAATTTGTCTTCCTTGACCATGACAAATTTGTTTAGATGACTAATTTCCTCTTTTAAGTTGATAGTATTTCCATATGAACATTCTTCTACTTTGTTTAGTTTTTTTATCTGCTCTTCAAGTTGTTGAATGATACCTTCCAGATGTGATATTTTCTCGTCCTTATCTGATAATTTTTTTGTGAGTTTTTCTCTACTATATTCCAATGATCGAATTCGTAATTCTGAGGTAGTAATCTGTTCTTTTTTAAAATCATTACTTCGTTTCTGATTGTTGAACTAGAGTTGTAGAATACTATTTCGTACACACGTTTTTAGATGAGCCAAAACTGTTCGTAACTATGATTGCAATTGTGAGTGACTTGGATCTAGAATTTTTTATTATCTTCCAAGACTTGATTTCTGCTCCTTAAATATCTTCTTTGATTCTTTTTCCTTTTTATATAAAGTAATAATTGTAAATAACACAATTATTAAATAATAATTATTAAGTAATTATTATTGTTATTATTATTATTATTATTATTATTATTATTATTAATTATTATTATTATTAAAATAATAATAATAACAAATATAACATATTACCAATTATTATTTAAAAATAATAATATAGTATATATATTTTTTGTGAATTGGGTTGAAAGGTTTTTTGAAAAAACATATAACAATAATAAATTTTATTATTACTAATAGTATTGTTGATATATATATTTTTATGAATGGGGTGGGAATTAGGGTTTAAACCCTGGAATTAGAAAACCACTTATTAAAACAAAACCGTGGGTGGAGAAACCACTTGTGGTTTTACTCTTTTATTTTTACATTATATTTTTACCTTCCTTTTTTTATGGCAATCTTCCTTCTTCTTCTCTCTTTTTTTTTTTACTTCTTCCTTTTTTTCTTTTGACTTTCTTTTCTTTTTTTACTTGGTCAAAGACCATAAATTTAGGGACTCCCTAGGATTATGATTAAAAATCACGATATGGCCAAAGGCCTAGATCACAAACTAGCTCTGATACCAAATGAAGCGGATATTTATTCACTTCACACAACCAATATTACGAGAACACCTAGAATATTCAATAAGCCATTAATATGACAAATATATATAGATAATTTGATAGATAAAAAGATGTTTAACAAGAATTAGTGTCGGGTATTTTACACCCTAAGTGGCAAGGGGGGTGACTTTTCAAGTCGCCTCTTGAGTAATTAATTAATTACCCTAATTAACCTACTTAGTATTAAATGTTAATATTTATAACATTTATATTTGTTACACAAATCCTTAGTCGGAAACAAAAGCCCAAGATATCAACCCGACAGAGGAGGACTCCGTCGGAAGCACCTGCGATGCAGATGCAATCTCACCTGAGATATCTTATTGGGAACTTCCAGAACCAGGTTTATGTAGTTATGTGGGGATCTCTATTTGTGTAGTACTTTATCAGATTGCTCGATTGAAACCAAGGGTTATACTTCTTACTCCTTGTCTATTCATTTAAGAGAACGAACTATTTACCATTTGACACATATTGCAGTATTGAACATAAAATCCTTATCACAGATTCATTCAATAAGTGGTGCGACACACATACTATATATGGGATTATTCATAAACAAATGTGGGGCGACATACTCAGATCTACTCAATCACAACATGCATGCATTCGATATAAACATATTAATCAAAGACACACATAGACAACAGTTAACACGGAAACCCATCCGAGAAAAACCATAAAGGTGATTTTCATCTGGAATGAGAAATATGTTACCACCTTTTGTGTGCGCACTCAACTTGTAGACTCTTCTCTAGATATTCTTTACAACTCATACATACTTCTCTCCTTCCATGTTATCTGGGTTTGGGGCTATGTATTTCTTCTCTCCTTCACTCCATTGTTGATCCACACATATCCTGGATCAATTATCTAGCTAAGCAACTCTCTTCTTCTCTTCTCGTCCTACACAATCACTTAACCAATAACCAAAATCAACTAATCAACTAACCACCAACCAACCCCGCACACAGCTTGGGTTTTCCCTTTTATAAGCCTCTACCTGTCCTAATCAACCGACTCTTTTATGTTAGCCGACAGGCTGTCATTTCTATTCTCGTACATTTAGTTACAATTGACTATAGGCACTATCGGCCCAAAAATACAATTATGCTTTATTACCAAAAGCTTTCTTTATTATAACTAACTCCTTGTCCACGATCAGCTGAACTATCATTTTCAACTGCTCTACTCTTCGTGGTTCCTTCCACCGCGGCTACTCTTGTCGCCGATCCTTCCGCCGCGAATGCTTATGTTGTAGCTTCTCTTTCCTCATGTCTACTTCTGTTGCAACTTCTCTTCCGTCGTGACTCTTCTTATGACTATAATCTTTACCTTTCCAAACAGAATTCTGGCCAAATTCTGCTTAACTTTTCCTAGGGCCAACATAACACCTTTAACTTAGTATGACATGGAATATTTGTATTGTGACATGGGTTTTATTATTATTTTCCTTAGGAGGCCGGTTTTAAACCCCAAATTTCCTCTAATTTATGTATCAAATTGAAAATGACTAAAAGTTTTTTGTTAATTTTGTAGGAAGTAAACTTTGCAATATTAATTTTTTTGAGAATTTTGTAAGTAGTGTCAATGAACTTTGCATTATTAGACATTATTTTAGGTCTAGGGGAAGGCAAGATAGAAAAGGAGGTTTCATAAAAAACTTTGTGGATAGACTTGAGCTTCAAGCTCTTTTTTTAGTTTGGTCTCTCCTCAGGGGAGGTTGATTTTGGTTTGTGCAACCGGTCTTTGTAACTCTGATTTTCTGATCTAATGGTCAAGTTTTCTTCTTATTTACAAAAAAGAGAAAAAAGATGAATTGTAAAATCTTCCTAAGACTGAGACTGCAAGGGGATTTTTAAGTTCTCTAGGAATCAAGAGTTCCTCTCAAACTCTATAATTGCTATGTAATCTGCCATTTTCTGAGCAAATTTTAATAGCTTAATGAGAGTGTTTGAAATTGTTTCTTGAAAGAAGTTGTCTGCAATGTGTTGTTGTAGTCTTGTAGTGTGTTTTCTTTGTTGTAGAACCCTGCAGGGTTGCACCACAAAGTCACTTCTAAACTCAAACTAAAATAGACAAAAAGTTTAGAGCCCCAAAATTTCACTTTAAATTTTGAATACGTCACCAATGCATAAATTAATAATTATGTTTAATTTTGTGACCATCACCATTGAAAAATTCAATGGTGACATTTATTTTGTGCATGTCACCATTGCATAAATTAACGGTGTTGTTTATTTGTGACCGTCACCATTAATGAAACTTCGGTGACTATCCTTGACGGTTCACAATTCAATTCTTTTTATTTTAAATTTGAATCAAAATGGTGACGATCCTTTGTCACAAATCACCAATGAGGTTATGATTACGGTCATTAAAGATATGTCACTATTGTTTTTTACCATTGGCGATGGTCACTGATCAGACTAATAATGATTTATTGGTGATGGATCTAGTGCATGTCGACATCACTAATAATGATTATTGGTGATGAACCTTTCGCGTCTCTATATCTCTTTTACTTTTGTCTGCGTTGCCTTTGGCAACATTTAGTTTTTGGTGATGGAGGCCATTTTAACCATCACCAATTAAGTTATGGTGACGGTTATTAATATGGAAAATAACAAGTTACAGATCAACAATTTGGACCTCTAAATTGGTTATACAAAGAGGAAATGGGAATGAACACCCTGAGTTTTAAAGCCCCTCAAAAAAGACTCTGTGTACATAAAGAGTTATTGAACTCAACCCTCTCATCAAAGTTAAGAGAAGCATAACGTGCAAAAAAACAAACAATCTAATGAGTTATGTTTTTGACAAAAATTCAAAAAAAATTGAAATAAACAAATTATTTAGAAGTACAATAAGGGATAAGAATGATTCGACGCCTTATTAAACCCCTAAACATAACAAAAAAATCTCATTAATTTGTAAATATACACACTATTTCATTTTTTGATTAAATTTTTATTTGTTTATTATTATTTATATAAAATGAAATAAAATAAAAGTAGTACAAATAAAAGAAAATATATGCGTATACAATAACTAAAACTTATTTGAGTAAGAACTAAGACGTAGAGGAAACCTAAAAACTTTATTTATTTTACACGTGTATATAATTCCAAAACATGAATTAATTAAATTGAAACAAAACAACCTATATTGATACAATATAGCTAAATAAACAAAATCCAAAAAATAAAAATAAAATAAACAACTACCTAAACTAAATCCTAACTCATGTTTTTAAGTGACCTTTAATGAATAATTACGTCGATAGGCGTATATATGTTAGAATTTTGGGGTGGACTATCATTTATGATTTTCCATCTACCGACGAGAATGAGACAAGTGTACTGTCCAGATTGATTCTATGGGCGTCGTCCAAGATTAAACGAGAATGAGACAAGTGTACAGTCCAGATTGATTCTACAAGTGTCATCCAAAATTAATAATTAATAATTTCAAAAAAATAGAAAATAATTTAATTAACATGTGATAAGTAGAGTTAGTGATAGTTTTAAAAATTAAAATTAATGTTCAACTATTCGATTATTAGATACAACTACTAGCTTAGGCTCCATCAATTATGAGATACAACTATTAGCTTAACTTCAACTCTAATCAAAGTTATATTGGATAACTATTAGCTTAACTCCAATGATTCTACAACTATTAGATTAAATTCAACTCTAATTACTTACGACTTAGTCCAACTGCATTTGGCATCTAGTAGTCTAGCTAATGTGCAGTCATGTAAAAGCCGAACTCCTAATTAAATAGTTCGAACTCTTAATAAATTCCTCTGAACTCGTGTGATAAATGCACTTAGTGGCATGGTATTGTGCAACTAATGTGACACTCGAACTCCACCTACCAATTGAGAGTCCAGTTAATGTGCATGNAAGTCATGATAACTCATAGCTCTTTTATTAACTACAATAGATTTATATTAGCTTAACTATTAGATACAACTATTATCTTAACTCCAATGATTCTACAACTATTAGCTTTTAACTTCAACTCTAATTACTTACGGCTTAGTCCAACTGCATTTGGCATCTAGGAGTCTAGTTAATGTGCAACCACGTAAGAGTCGAACTCCTAATAAAATAGTTTGAACTCCTAATAAATTCCTCTGAACTAATGTGATAACTGCACTTATCGGCATGGTATTGTGCAACTCATGAGACACTCGAACTCCACCTACCAATTGGGAGTCGAGTTAATGGGGAGTCGAACTCCATTTGAAAGTTAGAAGTCAGGATAACTCAGAGATCTTTTATTATCTACAATAGATTTATATTAACTTTTAAATTAACAATTAATCATTTGAACTCCTAATAAACAATTATAAAAAAATAAAATATAGCTCATGTGATAACTGCAATATGTGGAAAAAAAAATAGCTCATGTGAAAACTGAACTTAATGGCATGGTAATGTGTAGTCCATGTGACAATTGAACTCCATCTAGCAGCTCAAAGTCGAGCTAGTTAGTCAAATTACATTTTACAGCTCAGAATTGAAGTAACGTGTAGTTCGTGTGATAGTATAAGTCCTAATAAAATCCTCTCAACTCCTAATAAAATCCTTTGAATTCATGTGATAACTGCACTTAGTGGAATGGTAATGTGAAACTCATGTGACACTCGGACTCCACCTACCAATTGGGAGTCCAGTTAATGTGCATAAGGCGTAGTCCAACTCCATTTGGAATCTAGAAGTCAGGATAACTCGAAGCTCTTTTATTAACTACAATAGATTTATATTAACTTTTAAATTAACTATTAATCGTTCGAAATCCTTATAAACAATTATAAAAAATTAAAAAAAATAGGTCACGTGATAACTGAACTTAATGGCATGGTAATGGTCCATGTGACGGTTGAACTCGATCTAGCAGCTCGAAGTCGAGTTAATTAGTCAAACTGCATTTTACAGTTGGAAGTTGAGGTAACGTGCAGTTCGTGTGATAGTAGAATTCCTAATAAAATCCTCTGAACTCCTAATAAATTCCTCTTAACTCATGTGATAACTACACTTAGTGGTAGGGTAATGTGCAACTCATGTGACACTCGAACTTCACCTACCAATTGGGAGTCCAGTTAATGTGCATAAGGCTTAGTCCAACTCCATTTGAAAGCTAGAAGTCACCATAACTCGAAGCTTTTTTATTAATTACAATTGATTTATTTTAACTTTTAAATACAACTATTAGCTTAACTCCAATGATGATACAACTATGAGCTTAACAACCACAACTTAAGTGGTTGTTATGTTAGATTAACTATTAGATACAAGTAATTAACACATTCTTTAGGAAAAAAAATTATAACTATTAGGTTAAGTCCAATGATGATACAACTTTAACTTAACTTCAAATCCAATCACGAATTTTGATTGAACTGCAATGGTTGATATATTAACTTTTAAATTAACTATTAGATACAATTATTAGCTTAAATCCAATGATTCTACAACTATTAGCTTAACTTTAACTCTAATCACAATTATATTGGATAACTATTAGATTAGCTATTAGGTTAACTCCAATCATGATACAACTATCAAATTAACTCCACTCGTGATATTTCTCTCGACATATTCCAAACATATTAATCTTATTAATATGATTGTTGCTAAAACTAAAACTTATTTGAGTAAGAACTAAAACGTAGAGGAAACCTAAAAACTTTATTTATTTTACTTATGTATATAATTCCAAAACAACCCATATTAATTAAATTGAAATAAAACAACCCATATTGATACAATATAGCTAAATAAACAAAATCCAAAAAATAAAAATACAATAAACAACTGCCTAAACTAAATCCTAACTCACGTTTAAGTGACCTTTAAAGAATAATGTATGATCTTTATTCAAAAAAAAATGATGTGCGTTTATGTACATTCCGTCTGAGCGCAAAGAAAAGAACACATAATAACTCAAAAACCTAAATGGATGGTTTCTTTTTTATTTTTGTATTATATAAAATACTTTGTTAGCAAACTTTAACATAATATAAAATAATTTAGCGAATAACACACAAAACCTAGATTTTTTATTTATTTATTTTTATTTTTGGTATTATATATAAATATTTTGTTAACAAACGACAACACAATATAAAATAACTTTGTGAGAGGCATTTATATATTATATGAGATTTTGGATTTGTTTTGCATGAAATAAATAAGATTAATCCAAATGTAATATGGGATTTTGGATTTTTTATTTTATTTTTGGTATTATATATAAATATTTAACAAAGCAACATAATATAAAATAATTTTGCTATTTATATTATATAAGATTTTGGACGTGTTTGAGTGAATCAGTGAGATTAACTAAGTGTAATTTGAGATTTTGGATTTGCTTGACCACACCAACAAGATTAACTTAAGTGTAACAAGTGTATATCACTGATTATTTTCATGGTCGTCCTATCTTGTTACATGGATAGGTGTTTTTATTTGAGATTTGGGGTGGATTACGGCCTATGCCTTTTCATCTACGGACGAGGATGAGATAAGTGTACTGTCGAGATTGATTCTATGGAAGATGTTCAAAATTGGAAATAAACAATTATAAAAAAAATGAATATAGAAAATAACCGGTAACTAGCTCATGAATGGTAGCTCATGAATGGATAACTGGTAGCAATGAATCGATAATTCATAGTTGATGAATAGATAACCAATAGTTCATGGAAGATAACTAGAAGAACGTGAGATAAAAAGAAAAATATTTATAAAAAATAACTGATAGTTGATAAATGGATAACAAGAAGAATGTCCCACTTAACTAGAAGAATATGAGGAATAAAAAAATATTTACAAACTCTCTTCCATTCCATAGCTATCTCTCAACCATTTGATCCCCATAGACTTGATCCAACCACAAACTATGTGGGTTTGCTACTTTTAGGAATGTAAAATAATTAAAAATCACACGTTGTAAATTGGTTGTAATGGAAAGTTCATTGAAGTTAGTTAAACAAAATATAAAATAATTAAAGATCACACATTGTAAATAGGTTGTAATGGAAAGTTTAAAATTCATTTTTATTTTTATTTTTATTATATTATATAATACATAATTTTATGACAGTGAATAATTGAAGATGACATATTGTAATTTGATTAGAGTAAAAAATTGTGGTTTTTCTTCTCTATTATATAATATATGATATAATTGTAATACCCTGGTTTTGATCCCATGGTATTAAAATTATACATGATGTATATGTTGTATTTAAAACATGGCGATGAGCTCAAGGCCAAGGCCCTGCCATTGATTTGGTGTTTTATGTATCGGCGATCAAGGTTGATGTCGATGGTTCTTGTGCTAGTCAGGCATAGTATATTTTGAGATATCATGTAAATATACAATTTAATAAAATAGCACAACTAGTTATGCACTGCAACGAAAGAGATGGGGACATGATTTCACAAGGAGTAGGGAGAGGAGTTATCCAAACCCTTGAGCCGTAGAGTGAGGCCAGTTGTCAATGGGAGAACCCATAATCTCTCATCCACCCATTTTTTGCTCTGCACTCAATCATTCAAGTCTTCTAGAAGAGCGGTTGAGGCAGTTAATGCCTTAGGCAGAGTGAGGCATGGCAGTCTATTTCAGGACTAAGCCAACCTGCAGTCTGAGCAAGGCCAGAGTCTGGGGAAGACGCATTCTTTCTTAGGGGGAAAGTAAACCCATAAATGCATGCCTCAGTCATTCATCCCTGATCACTCAATTGCCAGAAAGAAGGGGGGGATTCATAATTCGACTATCCGGAGTCACAGAAGGGAGTTTTTCATTGTGGTTCATTGTTCGTAGACGCAGGGAGAGCTAGCAGAGTATTACTACGTGTTTTGCAGTGTTTTTCTCTATTACAAAGTGATATGAAACCTTGGTCTCTTGTGTACAAATGAAACCTTGTTTCTCCTGTGTTACAGAGTGGAGGTCTATGTTGATGTGTCTCCTTGTGGTTTGATGTTATGTGTGCCTTGGTTTGGATCTGAAGTGTATGCAAGACTTAGGAGTGGAAGAGATGTCAAATTGGCTTGATAAACCTAGTGAAGAGAGGAACCTCACAAAAAGATAAGAGTGGCTGATGAATCTTCTATGCACATCCTTAAGAGCATTGGAAGGGAAGGTATAGCCCGAGGGACTATGTAGCAGAGAAGGGGATACTTCCTTGTGTTGGGTGTGTAGGTATTGTGGATGCCAGGCCAGATAGATCTCATGGAGGTGTCCCTAGCTCTGTGAATGAGCCACTAGCTTAGCCATTCTACCTTTCGACTGCCTTAGCATCCTGATTAACCCAAAAGTAGATTGGATTGGATGACACCTTGATAAACCCAATGGTATATTGGCTTGGCTGGGTAACTTGATAAACCCAATCGTATATTGGCTTGGCTGAGCAGCCTAATAAACCCAACGGTGTGTTGTCTTGGCTATTTCTTGATGTGCATTTGGCCATTCGTGGTCCCTGGCTAGACAACCTGATAAACCCAACTGTTAGCTGGCTTGGCTGAGTAGCATGATAAACCCAGCAGTGTGATGGATTGGCTGAGTAGCCTGATAAACCCATCTGTTAGTTGGCTTGGTTGGGTAGCCTGATAAAACCAGTAGTGTATTGGCTTGATTTCATGTAGCCTAATCAACCGAATTGTGTATTGGCTTGGCTGGACAATCTGATAAACCCAACTGTAGGTTGTCTTGACTGTGTTTGATATGTTCTGGCTATGTGTGAGCATGTTGTTCCCTAGTTCCTTGTGGAAATCATGCCCAGCTCAAGGGTGGCAGTTTTTTTGAGAGATTGATGAACACAACTAGCCTATGGTTAGGTGGAACGTTGTAGCGACATAGCTAGTTGCAGGACAACTTCATCTTCAAGATAAGTACTCTCTATTGTATTATTTCTACAATGTATTTGTTTAAGAATTATTAGGAATGTGTTGAATGCTTGCTAAAAGATTCAAGTAGATTTTACTATTGTTATGTTTCCTTCATTTTACATTTGCATATGCTTTTTGGTTTCCAATGCATTTTGTTTAAGTTCATGGAGGCTAGAATCTTGTTTACAGAATCAGAATGCATCTGATTTAAGTGTTTCTGCACCCCAAAATCCGTTTGCGGAAGGCGGAAGGAGGAAATCAGAAAAGAGAAGTGGAAACAAGGCAGAATGTTAGTTTTCCACACCCAGGAATCCGCTTGTGGAAAGCGGAAGGCAGAAGTAGAAAAAGAACAAAAAATTCTAAGGTAAAAAGTGTTTTTTTTGCACCCCAGAGTCCATCGCAGAAGGAGGAAAGAGGAAAGCGAAAAATCAAAAGAGTAAAGGTATAATTTTGTCATTTTTCGCAATCCGGAATCCATTGCAAAAGAAGGAAAGAAGAAAGCGGAAGGTGAACAATTGGCGATGACGCATCTTGATTTTCCACAATCTGAAGTCTGCAACAGAATGCGAAAAGAGGAAGGCGGAAGGAGAATAAATGACTCTATCATAATTTGAGTTCCCGCTACCCGGAGCACATAGCGAAAAGCGGAAAGCAGAAAGTTGAAAGTCGGAAAGTGGGAAACCAAAATATAAAGTAGTCATTTTGTGGATTTCCGCATCCCGAAGTCAGCCCACGGAAAGCGGAAGGTCAGAAGTCGGAAAGTGGAAAAAATATGAGTAAAGGTATTGTAACTCAGGATTTCCAAAGTCGGAAGTCAAAATTTAGAAAGCGAAAGGTGAACGAGTAAAGGTATTGTATTTCAGGATTTCCGCTACCCGAAGTCAGAAGACGGAAGGCAGAATGCAGAAAAGTGAGGTTCAGTGCGGAAATGACTTTTCTGGTTACATAATGGATCTGTGAGCTGTGGAACGACTGTTATAGTGGTTTTTAAGCCTAAGAATGAAAGTTAAAGGACATGACCCATGACTTTGTTTTAACAGAAAGAAATAATCAATTTTAAATTATCATGCATATATGTCAGGTGTATGGGCATGTAGGTACATGGACATCGTGGTATCAGAGCGAGAAGTAAATTTGTGTCCCTCCCTTATATGCTAATGTAGAGGGAGGGGATGCTACAATAATGGATGGTTTATAATTTTTATTGATGAAAAAAATATTGAATATAATAAAAATATATTATTATTTGCTTAATTTCCTTGTTGTTACATAATTCACAAATTATTATTAACTATATTTTATTTGTATAAGTCCATTGCATTTTATTTCTTACTATTTTTAAGCGTGTATATATGTTAGAATTTTGGGGTGGACTACCATCTATGCTATTTCATCTAAGAACGATAATGAGACAAGTGTATTGTCATAGTGATTCTATGGGCATCGTCCAAAATTCATAATTAATAATTTCAAAAAAATAAAAAATAGCTCAGTTAACATCTAATAAATGCAATGCTTGATAGTTGGAAAAATTAAAATTCAACTTTAACTATTCCATTATGAGATACAAGTATTTGATTAATTACGTTGATAGATGTTTTTATTTGATATTTGGGGTGGACTATTGCCCATGCTTTTTCATCTACAAATGAGGGTGAGGCAAGTGTATAGTCAAGATCGATTCTATGGCAGTCGTTCAAAATTCGAAATAAACAATTATAAAAAATAATTGGTAGCTAGCTGTTGAATGGATAACTAGTAGCAATGCATGGATAACTCATAGATGATGAATGGATAACCAATAGTTCATGGCAAGTAGCTATAAGAATGTGAGATAAAAAGAAAAAGAATCATTAAAAAATAACTGATAGTTGATAAATGGATAAGAGGAAGAATGTCGACGATAACATGTAGCTAGGCATGGATAACTTACAGTTGAACCCATTTAGCTAGAAGAATATGAGGAATAAAAATATATTAATAAATTGTCTTCCATTCCATAACTATCTCTTAACCACTTGATCCCTATCGACGTGATCCAACCACAAACCATGTGGGTGTGCTAGTTATGGTTAAATGTATTTTATTAATATTTAAACAAGTTTCACTTAAAGAACGGTTAAAGAAATGAAGGCAATGTCTCACACAAAAATATTTGATCTAATATTGTGAGACTATAGTTAAACAATAGACGATTTAAATGAAAGAAGATAGCGATATTTGAACATGGATTGTGAGCGTATAGTTAAACAATAGACGATTTAAATGAAAGAAGATAGCTCCAATAAAGAAAATAATCATATTTCAAAACCAAAGAAATGAGGGAAGACCAACGAAATAGATTTTTATTGCTTCAGAAAGAGATTTCATACAAAATTACTCAGTCTACATTAGTCTACATAGTTCTTTAAAACCGGATTTAAACCCAAAGACGTTTATGAAATTGTCAGTGTAACCCAGGTGAACAACAAGACAGATGAGCAAATTGAGCTTAAAGAATTGTTTACGTTGAGTTTAATCAGATTACATTCCTACAAATCCATCGCTTGAATATTAATGCTAATGAATATGATCAAAACCAGTGGAAAAAAATAGGAAATAAAGGTATACCTAGTGAAGTCATCAAACTTAGTAGTCTACATCTTTCTTCTCAGGAAAGACGGCTGCTACAATGGTAGACTTGAGTTACCACGCAGTCATAAAATTTTCTATTCCTTTTTATTTTAACGGACTTGGATTTTATAGGATTTTACTACGACATGATTTAGATTGTGACCAACTCCTATGCGACTAACTTTCACGTCAACAAAATAACTTTTGGTCAAACTTTATAAGAAGAGATATTTCTTAGTCTAAAAACTTAGGACAGTGAAAAACAATTTTCATCAAAGACAACTTGGGATAAACTGCAACACAACTATATTTCAAATCACTCACAATATGATATAACCAAGTATTAAAGAAGACTTGTGTCGAACATTCTACGGATAAAAACGAGAACTTTTACGCGGTGAAATAATTATGGATTCTTTGTGTCTTTCACTAAACTGTAAATGTAAACAACATTCACTGAGATAAATCTATAGAAGATGTGTAGCTAAATAAAACTTGTATCAAACCATAAACTATGGATTTACATATCTTGTGACGACATAACAAAGAACTATCGTTGTAAATACAAACTTGGAAATTTATCAGGATGTTTCACCTTTTACAAAGCTTCGGCTCTCAACACAGAAGCTTGAGCTTCAAACTCTTCATGGAGTTTTTATTTTTCTTCTTCTCTATTCTTCTCTTCTCTCTTCTTCTTTTTCTTTCTGTGTATGTTTCTATATCTGTCGTTACAATCCACTTCTTCTTATAAAAAACTTCTACCGACTTCCATTAAAGACTGTAATAACTATCTACCTAGAAACTTAACTATAGAAAATTAATTCGACTAACTTATATATGAGAGACATGAACTCTTCATCCTGTTAGGTTGTCTGAGAGAAACTGACCTGCTAGAGACTCTAATAGAATCGGCCGATTTGCTATTTGGATAAGAGAGTAATTAATATTTCCAACACTCCCCCTTAATTATGAGTAGATGGGAATTTTAAAACAAAATATTACAAAATGTTTCAGAGCTGAAACTTGCTCTGTTCATGACAGAATTCACTGAGCATAAATTGTCATTCCTAAATAACTTCGGAGATAATGGAAAGTATCCCTTTCCAATGGTTTTGTAAAGATGTCTGCACGCTGAGCTTCAGACCTGCAAAATTCTAAACAAATTTCTTTGTTGTTCACCAACTCTCTTATGAAATGATACCTTGTGTCGATGTGTTTGGTTCTCTTGTGAAACACATGATTCTTTGACAAAGCAATGGCTGAATTTTTTTCGAAGAAAATATTTGTTGGTCCTTGTTGGTTGTACGACAAGTCTTTTAACATTATTCCCATCCAAATGGCTTGACATGCAGTGCTTGTAGCTGCAACATACTCTGCTTCTACTGAAGACAGAGTTACTATGGGGTGTTTATGTGACCATTCTTGCTTTGTGCTTCTGCACATTCCCATCAGCATCATTCTTGGTCTTGTAAATCCATTTGACGTTGATTACATCCTTATCTTTTGGTACATTAACCAGTTCCCGTGTCTAGTTTTTCTCAATGCATTCTATTTCTTCATCCATGACTTGTGCCCATACTTCCTCTTCGACATCTTCCTCAAATGTGAGTGGATCATCTATTTGAGAAAATAATGCAAAGAGGGAGAAGGAATTTGGTGTACCATCTTCATATATTTCATGTAGACTTCTTGTCTTCACTGGATCTGTCGATGTCGACCTCGATGAACTGCTTGATGGAGTTTGTTGTCCTCTTGGTGTGCTTGTTGGTGTAGCTTGAGTTGCAAATTGTGTCGACCTTCCTTGTGTTGAACTCTTGAGTTGCAAATTGTGTCGGCGTTCCTTGTGTTGAACTATGTCGTGGTGTCATGGGAGTCGATGGTGCTATGACCGGTTGAATTACATGTGGTGTTTGTATCACTTCCTTCGCCATGTCATCATGATCAACATTCGACACAATCTTGTCATTATTCTCGACGGTTCCATCCCATGATTCATTCTCGATGAATTAAATGTCACAACCGATGATTACTTTCCTTGCGACATAATCATACAACTTGTATTCTTTTGTGTCTTCATAATAGCCAACAAAAATGCATTTTTGTCCCTTGTTGTCTATTTTCTTTCTCAACTCATCTGGAACATGAGCATATGTGACACAACCGAAAAATTTTAAATGAGAAACACTATGATTCAAACCTGTCCATGCTTCTTTAGGCACCTTGTTCTTCACGCTCTTTGTCAGATACCAGTTCATAATATATACAGCAGTTGTGACTGCTTCAGCCCAATATTCATTTGGAAAATGCTTGGCTTCCATCATGCCACACGCCATCTCCATAATGGTTATGTTCTTTCTCTCTACGACACCATTCTGCTAAGGTGTATACCGCACAGTGAATTGCTTATGTGTGCCATGGTTTTTGCAGAACTTTAGAAATTCATTTGAAACATATTCACCGTCTCTATCTGTTCTTAGGATTTTGATGCAGTGTCCACTATGGTTTTTCACGAGTGCCTTGAACTGCTGAAAACAACTAAATGCATCAAATTTATATTTCAGAAAATATACCCATGTTTTTCTTGAGTATTCATTAATAAAAGTAAGAAAATAATTGCAGCCTCCAATGGATGATGTCTTCATTGGGCCACAAATACCAGAGTGCACAATCTAAAGTGGTGTGTGTGCTCTGTATAACTTTCCGACTGGAAAAGTCTCTTTATGTTGCTTGCCAAAAATGAATCCTTCACAAACTCTCTTTGGTTTGTCGATCAATGGAAATCATTTCACCATTTTCTTTTTGTGCAATATCTTCATCCCACCAAAATTCAGATGTCCAAATCTGAAATGCCATAGCCAAGAATCATCCTAAATTTATGTTTGAAATGCTGCTTGAATTTCAGCACCACCAGTTTCTTTCTTGTCGCAATGTGTGACTGCTTCTTTGATTTCTTCCTTGAATGAAACTCCTGTATTTTCCTTTCTTTTCATGTCTGGAACTATCCTCAATGAAAACAAGCGATTGCTTGTCATTGGCACTTTTTCTCCCAGCTTGTTTCTTGGACATATGTCGTTAATCACACAGTGATTGTCCTCTATGTAGACTATGTACCCTTTTTGTATTAGCTGTCCAATACTCTATAAATTGTGTTTCAGATCTTCGACACGATAAACATCAGGCATAAAATTTCGCTCCCCCTGCTTGGTCAGAATACCAACAGTACCTTTTCCCAAAACAATGACTTGGACATTAGTTCCAAGTGTAACATCAGTTTGAACTAAATTATCTAGACTGGAAAACAAATTTAAATTACCAGTCATATGATTGTTGCAGCCCGAATCTAAGTACCATATGTCACATGGACTTTCTTGGACGATATTACATTCAATTGGGGATGTGCATACCATCAACATTGCGCTGGATGAAGTGCTGGTGTTTGTCGACTCATTTTGGATTTGTTTTCCTTGGTCATACTGCTTCTTCCTGCATTCATATGCATAATGACCAAATTAATTACAATAATGACATTGAATTTTTTATTTATCAAACCTGTGACCACTTAGCTGACTTGGGTTCTGATTCTATCCTCTACCAACGACATTTGTGGGATTGCTGTTGCGTCCTCCTCTTGAGAAGTTTATTCCTCTACTTCTTCCACGGCTTATGGATGACTGTGTTGTGAATGCACCTTCAAATGATGTATTTGATGTGTGAGTCTATGTTCATGATTGATGAGTGAAGCTTGCAACTCATCAATGGTAAACACCGACATGTATTTGTTTTATTCTAAGGTCACAACCAAGGATTCAAATCTTGGGGGTATAAATTGAGCACATAGATCTGTAGACAAACACACAACTCACAAAATAGATCACACAATTTGCTCAACAATTGAAGAATGAAACAGTGCAAAAATGGCTTGCAACTGTGAATGCTTTCATTAATCAAAAGTAATTAGATAATAATTACAATGAAGTACAATGGCTAAATAGCCACACGCAATTCAAATCCACATCAGGAAATTCGAATTGATTACACTCTACTTGACTGTAGGTAACTAAGACCTTGTCTAAATCATTATTGGAGGACTCAGTGGTTAACTGACCTTGTCTAAACCATCACCAGAGTTCATCATAGTTCTAAAACACAACGCAAGTGTTACATTCAGTGTTGACTAAGGTTAACTTACTGTGGTAGGTGAGAAATGCGCCCCTCCTGCATTCAGCCATGCAAACCTAGCGCTAACTGAATGTAGAGGACTATAACTGAATGTAACTGACTCCTAACTTAGCTTGACTAGTCACCAACTCAACTCAACTGACCTTGGTTGGTATCAGCACTCCTAGTGGCTCCTAAATTGTATGGATTGGTCTAGGAGGCTCCTAAACTGATGCATGCAAGTGCAATCAGTGGCAGTAGGCCTCAATTAGTGTTCCCCACACTTTAGTAACTGAAACATGTGCCCTAATTAGGCCAAGTGGACCCAATGGCGCTAGTGACTAAAAATAGATTGGATGGACTCCCAATTTAGACATGACTCTTGATTTAGACATATGACCAAATTGGACTAGGGAGGATTAATAATCCTAATACCCCTCCTAAATGCTAACTTGGACAATCTATGGGCCCTGGTAAGTAATAGCATAGGTCACCCATTACATCAAGTAAAATAAATTAACTGCTTAATACAAGGAGCTGGGGAAAAAACCACATGGGAAGAAAACCCCCCCTCTATCTAAGCAGGTAGAATCAGGTCTCAAGTTTGAAAAACTTGAAAATATGTTGCTGCAATATTCATCTATGTGAGGTAGTAAAGCAACATGAATGCTGTGTTGTGCACAGCTATTCTGGGGCCTGGCATGTAGACTTCTCCCTCTTCTTCAAAATTGATGATGGAAGGAAGGAGGAATGTAACCTTTGTCTCTTGCTGGATGAAGAGGTGCATGATCACATCTATTTTTCTAAATGTAGTGAGACTGAGCCCTTTCCATGTAGCATCTTAGAGGGAGTCTATTGCATCTCTCTGTAGGAGGTAAGATTGCATGGCATAACGCAAGGGTCTTTCCTTTCTGAGTGTCAGGTGGGTTTCCAGTCATCTTCCTAGCTTCCAGTTTGGAAGTAGGGACTGAATCTAGATCTGAATCACCCTGAATCTCAATCTCATAAACTGATAAAGATGGATCTGCAATACTAGTATAACCTACAAAAGAAGTAGATGCAATGTTTTTACCTTCCCTTGCAAGTGGCTGCTAAGAGTGCACTGGTTCTATAGGAGGCATGAAATGTGAGAACTCATATGCTTTTGAGGCATGATTTGCAGCACCCTTCGCTGTGATGTTCCCAGTAGAGATATATGTGATCTCCACTGAGTCGGGACCAAAGATTACTCGCTTTGGAGATCCAATATGGGTCATCTGATAGACAGTTAACATATTTGAAGCTAGGGAGGGAACAAATAGCACATCTTTGAACCTTCCATGTTCAAGCTTGATAGAACCCTTCCCTTTTGTTTGGACTTTATTGTTATTTCCCATCTGAATACTAAGACCATCAAAGGACTGAAAAGAGGAGAATGATTCTCTCGATGCAGCCATATGGTTGGAAGCGCCAGAATCAATGAGGAAGACATGTGTTGATGAGCAGCAAGCCTTTAGTGCATGGCCTTTCCTTTGGTATTCTTCATCTTCTTCTTTAGAGTCATCCTTCCTTGCGCTAGGAGGTGCAAAAATTTTATGTTTCTTCGAAAGAAGAGCCATTTCATCAAGTTGTCTTCTCATACAGGACCTTTCTAAATAAAATCCCCTTCCACAGTAAGAGAAGAGGACCTTTCCTTTGCCATTCTTCTTGCTTCTCTTCGAACCTGAAGGCTCCTTTGATTGCTCTTTCTTCATAGGAGACTCATCTCTTTGCTTCACTTTGTCATTCGCTACCTTATCTCCTCTTGCAACTAGAGCTTGATCTTTGAGAGATCGAATAATCCCCATTTGGATCAATTTATCATTCTCAGAAGTGAGAGATTGGATGAAGGCATCAAGGGTGGGCATCTTCCAATTTGGAGTGGTGAGTCGTACTGTTTGGAAGGTTGATATAAAGACTAAGTAGTCTGCATTGAGCTTTGTGAGAATGGCAAGGATGAGCTGATCTTCATCCTTCTCCACTTTGCATTGCCTCAACCGATATATCAGGTTCTTGAACTTTGTGAAGAATTCATTTAGTGATTCAAATTTGGATGGATTAAGAGTGATCAGATCATTTTCTAGCTGATGGACCCTCATCTCATCCTACTTATCAAATAAGGAGGAAAGCTTGTCCCAAATCTCCTTGGGAGTATTCAATCCTTGGATGTGGAATCAGAGATCTCGAGAGATTGAGGAGAATAAGTATCCATGAGCTTCATCAAGCCTGTTCCAGTACTTTTCTTTGTCATGATTTAAAACTGGCACTGCCTCTGTTTCTTCTGTGAGTCTGAAGAGCTTCTTGGTGCAGAGCAGTACCTCCATGTATTCCTTCCACTGGTGATAGTTGAAGGGAGTGAGAGGCTCTACTAGTTGAACCATTTTGAATGCAGTAAGGAGGACTGAGATGCTGTAGTGAATGCAGTGAGAAGAAAGGGCTTCTTGTAGCGAATGCTGTGAGAAAACATGATAACCTGTCACAGAATCAAACATACAAAGTAAGGTCGACAGTCTGCACTTTTGGAATTTCCTTCACACTTAGCATAGTTGATCAACAATTTCCTAACTTGGGATATTAAGTGGTAAATTCTCCGCTTCTGGTGCAGTACTAGAAGGAGCAATTTTGCTAAAAAAAAATGATCCAGCTGGAGATCTGAGGAGGATAGGTGCCTTGTCTGTCGAGGCTCTGATACCATATAAATTGAGCACATAGATCTGTAGACAAACACACAACTCACAAAATAGATCACACAATTTACTCAGCAATTGAAGAATGAAACAATGCAAAAATGGCTTGCAACTGTGAATGCTTTCATTAATCAAAAGTAATTAGATAATAATTACAATGGCTAAATAGCCACAAGCAATTTGAATCCACATGAGGAAATTCGAATTGATTACACTCTACTTGATTGTAGGTAACTAAGACCTTGTCTAAATCATTATCGTAGGACTCAGTGGTTAACTAACCTTGTCTAAACCATCACCGGAGTTCCAAAACACAAATCAAGTGTTACATTCAGTGTTGACAAGGGATAACTGACTGTGGTAGGTGAGAAATGCGCCCCTCCTACATGCATCCATGCAAACCTAGCACTAACTCAATGTAGAGGACTAGAACTGAATGTAACTGACTCTTAACTTAGCTTAACTAGTCACCAACTCAACTCAACTGACCTTGGTTGGTTTCGGCACTCCTAGTGGCTCCTAAATTGTAGGGATTGGTCTAGGAGGCTCCTAAACTGATGCATGCAAGTGCAATCAATGGAAGTAGGCCTCATCTATGTGAGGTAGTGAAGGTAGTGAATACTAAGACCATCAAAGGACTGAAAAGAGGAGAATGATTCTCTCGATGCAGCCATATGGTTGGAAGCACCAGAATCAATGAGGAAGACATGTGCTGATGAGCAGCAAGCCTTTAGTGCATGGCCTTTCCTTTGGTATTCTTCATCTTCTTCTTTAGAGTCATCCTTCCTTGCGCTAGGAGGTGCAAAATTTTTATGTTTCTTCAAAAGAAGAGCCATTTCATCAAGTTGTCTTCTCATACAGGACCTTTCTAAATAAAATCCCCTTCCACAGTAAGGGAAGAGGACCTTGCCTTTGCCATTCTTCTTCCTTCTCTTCAAACCTGAAGGCTCCTTTGATTGCTCTTTCTTCATAGGAGACTCATCTCTTTGCTTCACTTTGTCATTCGCTACCTTATCTCCTCTTGCAACTAGAGCTTGATCTTTGCGAGATTGAATAATCCCCATTTGAATCAATTTATTATTCTCAGAAGTGAGAGATTGGATGAAGGCATCAAGGGTGGGCATCTTCCAATTTGGAGTCGTGAGCCTTACTATTTGGAAGGTTGATACAAATACTGACTAGTCTGCATTCAACTTTGTGAGAATGGCAAGGATGAGCTGATCTTCATCCTTCTCCACTTTGCATTGCTTCAACTGATATATCAGGTTCTTGAACTTTGTGAAGAATTCATTCAGTGATTCGAAATTGGATGGATTAAGAGTGATTAGATCATTTTCTAGCTGATGGACCCTCATCTCATCCTGCTTATCAAATAAGGAGGAAAGCTTGTCCCAAATATCTTAGGAGTATTCAATCCTTGGATGTGGAATCGGAGATCTCGAGAGACTGAGGAGAATAAGTATCCATGAGCTTCATCAAGCCTGTTCCAGTACTTTTCTTTGTCATGATTTAAAACTGGCACTGCCTCTGTTTCTTCTATGAGTCTGAAGAGATTCTTGGTGCAAAGCAGTACCTCCATGTATTCCTTCCACTGGTGATAGTTGAAGGGAGTGAGAGGCTCTACTAGTTGAACCATTTTGAATGCAGTAAGGAGGACTGAGCTGCTGTAGCGAATGCAGTGAGAAGAAAGGGCTTCTTGTAGCGAATGCTATGAGAAAACCTGATAACCTGTCACAGAATCAAACATACAAAGTAAGGTCGACAGTCTGCACTTTTGGAATTTCCTTCACACTTAGCATAGTTGATCAACAATTTCCTAACTTGGGATATTAAGTGGTAAATTCTCCGCTTCTGGTGCAGTACTAGAAGGAGCAATTTTGCTAAAAAAAAATGATCCAGCTGGAGATCTGAGGAGGATAGGTGCCTTGTCTGTCGAGGCTCTGATGCCATATAAATTGAGCACATAGATCTGTAGACAAACACACAACTCACAAAATAGATCACACAATTTACTCAGCAATTGAAGAATGAAACAATGCAAAAATGGCTTGCAACTGTGAATGCTTTCATTAATCAAAAGTAATTAGATAATAATTACAATGGCTAAATAGCCACAAGCAATTTGAATCCACATGAGGAAATTCGAATTGATTACACTCTACTTGATTGTAGGTAACTAAGACCTTGTCTAAATCATTATCGTAGGACTCAGTGGTTAACTGACCTTGTCTAAACCATCACCGGAGTTCCAAAACACAAATCAAGTGTTACATTCAGTGTTGACAAGGGATAACTGACTGTGGTAGGTGAGAAATGCGCCCCTCTTGCATGCATCCATGCAAACCTAGCACTAACTGAATGTAGAGGACTAGAACTGAATGTAACTGACTCCTAACTTAGCTTAACTAGTCACCAACTCAACTCAACTGACCTTGGTTGGTATCGGCACTCCTAGTGGCTCCTAAATTGTAGGGATTGGTCTAGGAGGCTCCTAAACTGATGCATGCAAGTGCAATCAATGGAAGTAGGCCTCAATTAGTGTTCCCCACACTTTAGTAACTGAAACATGTGCCCCAATTAGGCCAAGTGGACCCAATGGTGCTAGTGACTAAAAATAGACTAGATGGACTCCTGATTTAGACATATGACCAAATTGGACAAGGGAGGATTAATAATCCTAATACCCCTCCTGAATGCTAACTTGGACAATTTGTGGGCCCTGGTAACTAATAGCATAGGTCACCCATTACATCAAGTAAAATAAAGTAACTGCTTAATACAAGGAGCTGGAGAAAAAATCACATCGGAAAAAATCCCCCTCTCTATCTAAGCATGTAGAATCAGGTCTCAAGTTTGAAAAACTTGAAAATATGTTGCTGCAATCTTCATCTATGTGAGGTAGCGAAGCAACATGCATGGTGTGCTGTGCACAAGTATTCTGGGACCTGGCATGTAGACTTCTCCTTCTTCTTCAAAATTGATGATGGAAGGAAGGAGGAATGTAACCTTTGTCTCTTGCTGGATGAAGAGGTGCATGATCACAACTATTTTTCTAAATGTAGAGAGACTGAGCCCTTTCCATGTAGCATCTTACAGGGAGTCTATTGCATCTCTCTGTAGGAGGTAAGATTGCATAGCATAGCGCAAGGGTCTTTCCTTTCTGAGTGTCAGGTGGGTTTCCAGTCATCTTCCTAGCTTCCAGTTTGGAAGTAGGGACTAAATCTAGATCTGAATCACCCTGGATCTCAATCTCATAAACTGATAAAGATGGATCTGCAATACTAGTAGAAGCTGCAAAAGAAGTAGATGCAATGTTTTTACCTTCCCTTGCAAGTGGCTGCTGAGAGTGCACTAGTTCTATAGGAGGCATGAAATGTGAGAACTCATATGCTTTTGAGGCATGATTTGCAACACCCTTTGCTATGATGTTCCCAGTAGAGATATCTGCGATCTCCACTGAGTTAGGACCAAAGATTACTCGCTTTGGAGATCTAGTATGGGTCATCTGATAGACAGTTAACATATTTGAAGCTAGGGAGGGAACAAATAGCACATCTTTGAACCTTCCATGTTCAATCTTGACAGATCCCTTCCCTTTTGTTTGGAATTTACTGTTATTTCCCATCTGAATACTAAGACCATCAAAGGACTGAAAAGAAGAGAATGATTCTCTGGATGCAACCATATGGTTGGAAGCTCTAGAATCAATGAGGAAGACATGTGCTGATGAGCAAGAAGCCTTCAGTGCATGGCCTTTCCTTTGGTATTATTCATCTTCTTCTTTAGAGTCATCCTTCCTTGCGTTAGCACGTGCAAAAATGTTATGTTTCCTCAAAAGAAGAGCCATTTCATCAAGTTGTCTTCTCATACAGGAGCTTTCTGAATGAAAGCCCCTTCCACAGTAAGAGCAGAGGACCTTGCCTTTGCCATTCTTCTTGCTTCTCTTCGAACTTGAAGGCTCCTTTGACTGCTCTTTCTTCATAGGAGACTCATCTCTTTGCTTCCCTTTGTCATTCGCTACCTTATCTCCTCTTGCAACTAGAGCTTGATCTTTGCGAGATCGAATAATCCCCATTTGAATCAATTTATTATTCTCAGAAGTGAGAGATTGGATGAAGGCATCAAGGGTGGGCATCTTCCAATTTGGAGTTGTGAGCCTTACTATTTGGAAGGTTGATACAAATACTGACTAGTCTGCATTCAACTTTGTGAGAATGGAAAGGATGAGCTGATCTTCATCCTTCTCCACTTTGCATTGCTTCAACTGATATATCAGGTTCTTGAACTTTGTGAAGAATTCATTCAGTGATTCGAAATTGGATGGATTAAGAGTGATTAGATCATTTTCTAGCTGATGGACCCTCATCTCATCCTGCTTATCAAATAAGGAGGAAAGCTTGTCCCAAATCTACTTGGGAGTCTTCAATCCTTGGATGTGGAATCGGAGATCTCGAGAGACTGAGGAGAATAAGTATCCATGAGCTTCATCAAGCCTGTTCCAGTACTTTTCTTTGTCATGATTTAAAACTGGCACTGCCTCTGTTTCTTCTGTGAGTCTGAAGAGCTTCTTGGTGCAGAGCAGTACCTCCATGTATTCCTTCCACTGGTGATAGTTGAAGGGAGTGAGAGGCTCTACTAGTTGAACCATTTTGAATGCAGTAAGGAGGACTGAGCTGCTGTAGCGAATGCAGTGAGAAGAAAGGGCTTCTTGTAGCGAATGCTGTGAGAAAACCTGTTAACCTGTCACAGAATCAAACATACAAAGTAAGGTCGATAGTCTGCACTTTTGGAATTTCCTTCACACTTAGCATAGTTGATCAACAATTTCCTAACTTGGGATATTAAGTGGTAAATTCTCCGCTTCTAGTGCAGTACTAGAAGGAGCAATTTTGCTAAAAAAAAATGATCCAGCTGGAGATCTGAGGAGGATAGGTGCCTTGTCTGTCGAGGCTCTGATACCATATAAA
>LPNX011126089.1:253438-296228 GCA_001517045.1 Pseudotsuga menziesii | reverse complement strand
TTTTTAGTGGGATTTTCAGGGAAATATGGTAGGCAAATGGACAAATGAGCCATGTAGTGAGGTAGATGAGGTAGTTAACCATTTTTGGGTGTTAACAATTTGGAGTGAATTTTGTTGATTTTGGGATGTTTTACTAGTCAAGTGAGTGACTTGGTTATGGAGGGAAAATTCAATCCCCCACCTATTGGTTCAGTCTTACCATCCCTAATCACATTACTAGATCTTTTTTTTATTTGTTCATATTGTTATATCTAATATTGATACCCTTTCTCCACCCTCAATCATTGAGTTTTGGTTGCATTTTGGTAGATTTGGAGCAATTCTTGAGTGTTTTGGAGTTGTTTGGATGCTTGTCATGTTCCTTTTAATTTTTGAATGAATAGAGTGCTATAGGTATTCTCTCATTTTATGTTTGTAAATATAAAAATAATTCAGTTTTCAAGTTCATTTTGATACATGCATTTGATAATCGAAGTGATTTCTTATTTTTTTTATGCATCATTAAGAGTTCTTGCATCATTGATTTCATTTCTACTTTTTGGACTATTTTTGCAGAAAATTAGAATTATTTCACTCTAGGAAGGAATTTTTCTTTTCCTTACTATTCAGCATGTTGGTTTGAAAAGAAAAATCTTTCCTTACCTTAGGTATCTTTCATCAAAAGAGAAATGTGCATCGTCATGTAGGAAGGAATTGCATTATTTTTACATTTCTTGTCTACACCTCGTGCATCCACTTAACCACATAAGATAAAATTAATGCTATGTTAGGATTAAAATCATTTAGTAACTATGTGTAAGTTAGAGATGTTTTTCGGCATCTTTAACCATGGTAGTTGTCATTATTTTCCTGCACTACATCCCAAGGGCTTGTAGTTCTTCCATGTACCAACTAGTATATACAATGGCTTTTCACTTACCTTTGGGTATATAGAAAAGTACTTCATGTACTTGGTAGTATATCAGAAGTCTCCCATCGATCATTTGTGCATTAGACAACACCACTACGGAATTGAGCTCCGCCATACCTAGTGTATATTGGGAGACCCTCTTAGGATTCTTGTGACCAACTGAGTTAAATTTTTGGCCGTATTGGCATAAAAATAAATAGAGAACAACACTTGAGGAGATTACTATGCGTGTATCATCCATGTAGTTGGAAATTCAGGAAAGGATATGTTCCCAATCCTCCTTGTTGTGTTTTATTGTTGGACCCTACAGTATATAGCGAGTTGTGAAGCCTTGTGTTGTAAAGGAAAGTATCCTATGGCTAGGGTTTAAGAGGCCATCAACGTAATGGGGTTGAAAGAGAGATGCACAATGTTCAGCAAGCATATATAAGCAAGATCAGAGATGAGAAAGGTCCACACCTAAATAACTGAAGGCTGGTCCAAGCTTTCTCTTCAATCCTCTTCTTGCTCCTCTCGCTCCAAGAGACCTGCAAAACGAATTATACCTTCCTCAAACCATTATGACCACATATAAAGAAATGATAATCAAATAAATCTGAAACCAATAATCTGAATAACATTATCATATGATCATAAACAGAGATTCAATCACTCATTGAACAATGATTTGGGAAGAAGAAGGACATCACATCTTTATTAATCTTGAAAACAAGTACAAGTATACCTTCTCTTCAAGTTCGGCACCTCACGAAACCTTGATCTGGTTCTACTGCTTCTCTTCTCCAAAGAACTCAACCTCCAAGATCTGAAACACAAGGGGAAGACCTCCAGGGAAAAGGTGTGGGAAAAGAGAGCTCCGATTCCTCCAGCATAACAATGCAGAAATTCAAGTCCCCTCTCATGGACCTCCCTACCTCTATTTATATGGGTGAAATAAGGTAGTTTTGAAGGTTGGAGAAGTTACAGAATTTAAGGAAATTAAGTTAAATAACTTAACTAATCTCCAATTAACTCATGTTTTAATAATTAAATGCTAAGAGGCACATTCGTGGGTTTGCCTTAAGGAAAATCGCGAATGGACAAAAAATGCATTTTTAGGGTATTTATGGGAATTTTCAAACTTTGGTGTCTTCTAGAAAGTTTTAGCTAACTGAAATACCTTTCCAACGGTGTAGAGATGAGGTCAAATGGAGTTACATAACTCAATATATGGGTCCTCCAATATAGGTATTTTTTCAGTGACTTTCAATGATTTTCATGAAGGGCCGTCATGCGACAGAAACATGGGAAAGTGGTCACAGGAAGAGATGTGTCATTTTGAGCTATAACAGATTCCCCCTAATGTGTGAGGTTAGAGGGGAAGATGAAAGCTGAAATACATTATAAAGGAAACAACTGAGTATGGAGAGAGCAGAGAATCCAAGATCGAAAGGCTCGAGTGAAGGTACCTGTAAGAGAGATAAATGTCAGAACAATTGATCTCTGGGACATACATGTCCATATACAAATCATTGCCATAAATATATAGGTAGATCCAACATATGTATAACTGATGAAACTATCATGGTCGCTCAATATGCAAAAATACGCCATATCAAATCTAAAGGATTCATGGCCACAAATGAACAAGGTGGATCCATACTCAACAATCGATCATAGCCACAAAAAATACAAGGTGGATCTATGTCTCAGAAAAATGTCATATAAAGTATAACAAGGTCTTGCGCAACATGGGCAATAGAAAAAGATGACAATGCTACTGCCGGTCCCAAGGTCTTCAATCCAAACCGCCCAAAAAAGGTACGAATCCTAACCATGCGAATAAAGGAGTTGGAGTCGAACATGGAGGAAATTGTTTGATTACCGATCAATAATGAGAACCATTAACAAACGCAAGGGAAACCACCATTAATGAAAATGGTCCCCAAGGTACCTAGTACATTCTAACAAGTGTGATTACAAGGACTTGAAGTCGAACACTTGAAGAATCCATTGAGTATGAGACATTAAGGTATTCCCACTACCCAATAGCGAGGGAAATTTCAATTGATGACAACAATCCCCAAGGTAATGTCATAAAACTCTAAATCTCATTCCCAGAGCAAGAGGTTTTGCATTCGATAGGAAGAGATCCGTTGGAAGGAAGGCATTAAGGCATCCTTCATCATCCAACATGAGGTAAGTCAAAGATTAATTGGATTTGGAATTGGTACTAAATTTCACGACAAGGAACACTGAAGACATGATGTAATGAACTGATACCAGGGAATGGCCGACACAAAAGGTCAAGGCAACTGCAAAATGGCCAACAAAGGTTTAATCCTTGAATAGTGAGCATGACACAAAAGTGACTTAGGCAGCTTTTGACATGAAATAAGACCAACGAAACAAATCTATGATGTAGGAAACATTAACAGATTCCCCATATAATTGGAAAAGAGACCAACTGGAGGAGTAAGAAACTCTGAATCAGGATAAGGTCAAAAGACTAGGACCGAACTATTGATAAACTCAAAACTGGTGCTTTGTTCAAGGAAACAAGACTTGCTACCATGATATAAAAAACATGGAAATAAACCTCCCCTTCCCCTCTTTCTTGTAAAGGTTTAACGAGTCCAAGAAAGCAAACTCGGGACCATCTTCATTTTTTGACAAGCTCGAAGAAAAGAAAGAAGAATGCTTGATAAAGCACTAATTCGTGGATTTTACGAGCTCGAACTAGTACATGCTCGACGGTGTTTTCATAATTTAGAGAGTCTGAAAAATCCAAAGAAAACTCCAGGGGGGTCCTTTTTCGTACAATTTAGTCTCCTAAGGCCGAAAAATTATAAAACATACCAAAGAAGAACTCTCTTAACTTCCGAAGAAGAAAAGGTGCACATTTTTCATACTTAGTCAAGAAGGTCCGAAAAAGGTTAAATTACCACCTACCCAACGCTCCTTCAAAAGCAGCATATAGCCTGAGTTTTACGAGTGTAAAGGAAGGCAAGATCACTCAGAAAGATCCATTTGATTACGAGAAATGGGGCTTACAACAATAAACTCCATGCTTTGTTCTTTAAGGTTTAACGAGCATGACAAAGACATAAAGTACACTCGGAATCTTTTTCATGTTTTGGTCCAGAGCATGAAAAAGAGAAAACTAAGCTCATACCGGGGGTTCCTTTTCCGTAAGTTTAGTCCCTCAGGTCCGAAAAAGAGATAAACCTATGCCTGAGAATACTCTTCTCAATTCAATAGAAAAGAGAGGGATTCTTTCTCGTATTATTCCACATGGTCCGAGAAAGAGACAACCTACCACCAATGTGGATGCCCATTCACACATTCTTAACGAACCTAAATGGACAAGTTTACTCTACAGTCAAGTCTATTTTGAGGAGTCAGACTTGGGCCTAAAGAAACTCAAAATATTTCCCGTGAAGTTTTAACAAGTCCGGAAAAGTCAACTCGCGGCCTCCTTACTGTTTTTAACGAGCTCGAAGGAGAGCAGAAAGCATTAGAGGAAATTTCAACTCAAAATGGGCCTCCTAAAATGAACTAATAAAATAATAGTTAAAATAAAAAAATATTATTTATTAATTTTGGAGGAAGAAAAGAAAAAATCTACTTTTTTGTTTGTATTTTTGACATATCTCCCCGTGTTTTTACTCAAATTTCAATCAGGAGAGCTCATTGGATGTGGAATTAAATTCCGCATCCAACGAGTACCCACTCGGCATACTTTTGACGGACCCTGCTACCCCAAAAACAAGAAATACCTGAAAAAATGGAATGATGATGTCATCATTCCATTTTTTCAAGTATTTCTTGTTTTTGGGGTAGCGGGGTCCGTCAAAAGTATGCCGAGTGGGTACTCGTTGGATGTAAAATTTAATTCCACATCCAACAAGCTCTCCCGATCAAAATTTGAGTAAAAACACAGGGAGATATGTCAAAAATACAAACAAAAAAAGTAGTTTTTTTATGATACCTATCCCCAAATTTATATTAAAAAAGTGTTTAAGACCTATACGGTATTTCAAATTTAAATCAATTTCATTGGCTAACACATGATGACATGGAATTTGAATAAAAGTTAAAAGGCCCATTTTGAGTTGAAATCTCCTCTAATGAATGCTCTAAATGCGAGGAGATGAGTGTCATAGACAGGAGAAACTAGTTCCAAGTGCAAGGAACAAACCTATGCATAATGCAAGGAAAGTGAGCAAGATAAGGACACTCGGGGAACGTCTCCTCAAGGTAAAGGGTGTCAAGTTGCAAAGGCAAAATGATACAAGGCTTAGCGACAATGAGAACAAAGATGAGGGCTTATACAACGGGCTAAAAGCGTGGAAGCCGGCATCAGGCTCATAAGCACGAGCATGGCACATGCAAATGAAGTTACAACTTAAACAATGAGGTGAGGCCAGTAAATAGTTGTGAATCCAACTACAAATCCTGTCTCCAAGAAACAACAACATCAGGATCATATTCAGAAGAAAAGATCCGATGTGGGTCACTTTGGTAGAAACACGTGTGACTTTGCTATCTTCTACAAAAGCGAAAGTCAAGGCAGAATCGACCGAAGAAGATTCTATAGAACCAAGGCTTGAGGGTTTATAATCAGTAAGATCAACCTCAAAAGGAAAGCAAAAATCAACAAGGGAGATAGAGTCTGTAGGAACAAACTCAATATCCAAGGAGTCGAAAATTTCATAAGAAAAATCAAACTCATCAGGATCACTGACTTGCTGTTCAAAGGAAAAGTCAAAAGACTCAACAAGACCAATATAAGAAGAAAGGTCAAACTTACTAGGAAAATTAGGGTTAGACTTAGTCACAACTGAACCAACATCCAAAATAAGGTCAGACTGTATCAAAGACTCTAGGAAGACTTCATCCAAAGGAAGGAGATCATCCAAGATAGGACACATATCTAAAATTTCAAATGGATCAACAGAGTGGAGAGAAGGCTCAACAGTCTGTATAGGATGAGTCACCTAGTCAACTACTGGGACCAAGTCCCGAGAAGCTAAGCATGAAAACAGAGGCTGCTTCTTAGTAGCAATTGAACACAAAGGACAAGAGGCCACATAGTTCACCTGTGGTGGGGTGGTGTCTATAGAAACACTGGGAACCAATAAAGGAAAGACTTGGTCTCTAGTTGGGTCAGGAGACGGATCAAGAAAATCCAACTGATCAATAGTGACAATTTCTTCTCCGTGATTAAAGTACATCACATGAAAGAATGTTGACACCACAGCTTGCATGGCATAGACATAATCACATCCAAGGAGCATATTAAAGTCCAAGGGGTCTTCTATCACAATGAAGTCAACTAAGACGGTCTTCCCACCCAAAGTAACAGGTGTTTGAGCAAGAATTCCCAAGGCTACACAAGTTCTTCTATCAAACACCAGTAACTGACTAGCAGTCGACACAAGGCTGGGAGATCCCATGCCTCGCCAAGCACTAGCAAACAAAATACTAATTGAGGCTCCTTCATCAACAATACAATGAGCAATCGTATATGGTTCAACTTTGACCTTTATCTGGAAAGGTGCAGCAGAAGGAAGGCGCGGATCAACTAGGCTATCCCAATCAAAGGAAGAAATCCGAGGGCTTGGTGGGGGTTGATCCGAAACAAGTTCAGTGCCCCCTTGTTCAGTAAGTTCTGAACTAGCAGTGAAGAAAATGTGACTAGTAGAAACTTCACTCTCCAAGGGAAGAGTGGGGTTGATCAATACTGGAATCGATTCAACCGCTTCGTGAAATTCACTCTCAGAAGGGAGAGTGGGATTGACCAAAGATGACATTGGTTCAATCACATGAGGAACACTCTCTGAAAGAAGAGTGGGATCGACCAAATCTAATATTTGTTCGACCAATTGATCAACCAAAGGTTGAATAGGTTGTTTAGAAACTATAGGGTGTTCAGAAGACTGAAATCCATGAGTCTCGGACCACACTCTTCGCACCTCTAGGATAGTAGGTCATAGATGAGTAAGATGATCTCCCTTCATAGCACACAAGGGAACTTAAGTTTATGCTTCAAACGACCAGTTTTCTCAACAGTGTCAGCATGACTAGCAGTGGATGACTGTTTTCTCTCAACATGGCCTGCAGAGGATGAGAGTTTTCCCCTAGCATGAACTACAAAGGCTGAGTGACTAGGTCCAACCTCACTAAGAGAGGTTGGTTGTTGAAAAGCTTCAGGATGTTAAAAAACAAGATGACCATGAGCCCAAACTCTTCTTACTTACTCAATAGAAGGGCATTTATAAGTAAGGTGGTCTCCCTCATAAAGCTTGCAAGGAAACTTGGGCTTGTGTTTTGAACGGGTATTCTTTACAACAGTGTCAACATGACTCGCAGTGGTTGACAAATTGGTTTCAGCATGAACCACAGAGGCTGAAAAACTGCCCCAAGCATGACTTGCAGAGGCTAAGAGACTGGGTCCAACATGACTTGTAGAGGTTGTACGGGCACCATCAACATGAACAACAAAGGCTGAATGGTTAGGATCAACATGCTTTGCAGCAGTTGAGTGTGTGCCCCCAGCATGAACAACAGAGGCTCGGTGGATAGGTCCAACTTGAACAACAGAGGTTATATGGGGAGGTTCAACTTGAAAACCAGAGGTTGAACGAGTGTCTTCAGCATAAACAACAGAGGCTGAGAGACTGGATCCGACATGACCTGAAAAGGTTGGAAGGATCCTACCATCATGATCAACAGATGCTAGATGGTGAATATCAACTTGACTTGCAGAGGTTGAATGGGTAGGTTCAACTTGAACACCAGAGGTTGAACGGATGCACACAGCTTTAACAACAGAGGTTGAGTGAGAGTACCCGACATGACCTGGAAAGGTTGGAAGGATCCTACCAACATGAACAACAGAGGATGGATGGATAGATCCAACATGACTTGCAGAGGTTGGATGGGTGCCCCCAGCATGAACAACAGAGGTTGGGTGGTGAAGTTCAACTTGACTTGCAGAGGTTGAATGGGTGCCCCCTTGCTTATGTGCTTTCTTCCTATTCCTCCTTCTTTTACTCCTTTTAGACTGCCAGTTACTAGTATCAGTACTTTCACCACATGAGGTGGAAGGAGGAGAATTAACTACAGGTGAAGGGGAAGCAATGTTTTGATGCCCTTGATATAAGGAGCTTACTTGAGAAGCATCAAGAGCATTCAGGATAGTTGGAGTGGAAAACAACCACACCAGTAGCCCTAGGGTGAATCCCGGAAGATTCAAGGTGGCCATCAAGGGAACACCAACATTCCCTGTGAGAGGAATAGAACAAGGAGCTCCCATCATGGGGATCTCTTGGTTGGTGTTCGAAGGGGTGCTAGACATAGTTTCAAAACAAGAGACAAAGTCTTAGGTTGATGGTCAACCAAAATTACAAAGCAGACACCTAAAGGCCCACTAAGTACAGACAAACCACACAACACTCACTAAAAAATTCCTAAAGCCCAAACAGACAAATAGGTATAAGATGTACTTTCCAAAAGAAAGCTGATGAACGATTACTTAGCGTCCTTGAGGTGGTTCTCATGCACAAGCGGAGGAATCACCCACCACCCTCTTGCACTTTCCACAAGGGTTACCTTCCAAGCCCGTCCAAGGTCAACCAGAAATAACCTTCCGGTGTACCTGTGTATGAACCCTAGATGTCAAAGAAACTAGAGGCTACCTTAACTAAATTGACAGTCTGGGGGGACAGTCGTTAGCTGAACTCGTACGCATGGGTAGGGTAGCTGAGCCCGAAACTGTGTCTAGGATAGAATCCCCAGATGCATAAAAGTCCTGGGTTACGTTTTGACAAGGATTTGGAGGGTTATCTCCTCTATCCAAGTCTCCACGTGGCCTAGTGCTTAACTCCCGTTTGAGAGGAGCTTCCCAGATACAATCAATGTAGAAAAGGATTAACCTAGTGATTGGCCAACTACGTCTGAAATTTAACACTTGTGGGGAGTTTAAACTCCCTATCCCACAAGTCTAGCCTAAGCTAGTTGGTGTATGACCCTATAAAATAAAACTTACTAATAAATTTTAAAATTATATCGTTTATTTTAATGGTTGTTTTTAGTCAGAGGGTAAATGGCATGAAACTTATGTGGTGTTTTGACTCAAAAGTTGAAACAAAATGACTAAGAAAAGAGATATGAAATGCAAAAAGCAAAAACTATTCTCTTTATATTTTCAAATAGAAAACTTGAAAGCCAAAAAAGAACAAAATATTTTTATATTTTTTTTTAATTTTTTCAAAAACAATGATATGCCATGCAATCTAGACTAAAAAAACTAATCTACATGCATATAAAGAAAACATGTGTTTTTGCCTTTTTCTTTTATAAATGCAAAAGAAAAATCAGCCTATCAACTAATGCAAGCAAGTACTGAAAGCAAAGCAAATAGACAACTACTCTACTCCCCAAAAACAAACCCTAGGTTTCCCTAAAGTTAGGATATAACCTCTCTTGAAAATAAGGCTTACAAAAGTAAACAAGCCAACAACTTTGGAATGAAGAGACTGAGCAAAAAGACTGACATAAACAAAGGTCAACAAGTCCTAAGTATCAATATAAACCTACAAACAAAGGCTGCTCAGAACCTTGTCCAAACAAGGTCAAGCCAAAGAAGGAGGTGAGGGGGCAAGCCGCAAAAACAAGTATAGGTTCTTTTTAATTTTCTTTTATAAATGCAAAAGAAAAACTACCTACAAACCAAAGTATGCAGATAATAAGAACAAAGCAAAAGGAACTTTGCTATACAACCACCAACCAAACTCTAGAATGAACTAAAGTGAGCATAATCCCTACTTGGAAGGAAGGCTTGCATAAGAGACAAGTCAACTATTTGGGCATGGTGAAGTTAACCAACAAAAGAAGAAGGAAACCAGCACCAACAAGATTCTGAAATCAACCAAAGATCACTAACAGAGGCTGACCAAAAACATAAGCCAAAAATCAAACCAAGCAAAGGAGATGGGGGAAAGAGCAAAGAACAAACCCTAATGCTATAAAAAGGCTTACCACATAGATAGAGAACAAGCAAAAAGGATGACACTAACTCCCTAGAGTCATGCACCTACAGAGGACCCTAAAAGACCTACCCAAAACACCTTCAAACAGAAGAAAAATCACAAAAGAGGAAAAACACTGTTTAAAGGGGCATTCACAACTGTCTATAAGTGCAACCCGCGAATGACTCGCGATTGTTCAGTATATCAACCCGCGAATGCAAGCAAGTATTCGTGACTGTTCAGAAGAGCAACTCGCGAATGGGTGGAAAAATTCCCAAAATGGTCAAAAACCACCTTAAGAAGGCAGGGGAAGTGTGCTATCACATTTATAAAGTGTTCCTAAGTGGCAAGAAGGACCTAAAACAATGTAAAAGGATGAAATAAATCAAGAGAAACCCCAAACAGACAAGGCCCTCCCCAGCGGAGTCGCTAGTTCTGTTGTAAAGGAAAGTATCCTATGGCTAGGGTTTAAGAGGCCATCAACGTACTGGGGTTGAAAGAGATATGCACAATGTTCAGCAAGCATATATAAGCAAGACCAGAGATGAGAAAGGTCCACACCTGAATAACTGAAGGCTAGTCCAAGCTTTCTCTTCAATCCTCTTCTTGCTCCTCTCGCTCCAAGAGACATGAAAAACGAATTATACCTTCCTCAAACCATTATGACCACATATAAAGAAATGATAATCAAATAAATATGAAACTAATAATATGAATAACATTATCATATGATCATAAACAGAGATTCAATCACACATTGAACAATGATTTGGGAAGAAGAAGGACATCACATCTTTATTAATCTTGAAAACAAGTACAAGTATACCTTCTCTTCAAGTTTAGCACCTCATGAAACCTTGATCTGGTTCTGCTGCTTCTCTTCTCCAAATAACTCAGCCTCCAAGCTTTGCAACACAAGGGGAAGACCTCCAGGGAAAAGGTGTGGGCAAAGAGAGCTCCGATTCCTCCAGCATAACAATGCAGAAATTCAAGTCCCCTCTCATGGACCTCCCTACCTCTATTTATATGGGTGAAATAAGGTAGTTTTGAAGGTTGGATAAGTTACAGAATTTAAGGAAATTAAGTTAAATAACTTAACTAATCTCCAATTAACTCATGTTTTAATAATTAAATGCTAAGAGGCACATTCGTGGGTTTGCCTTAAGGAAGATCATGAATGGCCAAAAAACGCATTTTTAGGATATTTTTGGACATTTTCAGACTTTGGTGTATTCTAGAAAGTTTTAGCTAACTGAAATACCTTTCCAACGGTGTAGAGATGAGGTCAAAAGGATTTACAAAACGCAAGATATGGGTCCTCCAATATAGGTGTTTTTTCAGTGAATTTCAATGACTTTCATGAAGGGCCGTCATGCGACGGAAACATGGGAAAGTGGTCACATGAAGAGATGTGTCATTTTGAGCTATAACACCTTGATAATCCCATGAGAATACTGAATTTACATCCACTCCTATTCACACAGTTTTCTTGTTTCTTTTAGACTTTAGTAGTGTCTGAATTGTGTGGTACTCTAGATATTCTTAGAGAGTTTATATATGGGAGACTCTCCTGGGAACACCAGTCAAGAGAGCCATTTTCAGGGTATGTATTTTTTTTCTCCTCCTTGTGGAGTTGTTGGTCCTCCCTTCATGACTACTTTCAGTCTTTTCAGATTTACTATAGGATTACTTGTGTGATTATTCTCCAATATCATTATACCAAATGCACCTTTTGTATCGGATCATGGTCCTTCACCACATGAGCATCAACCTCATGTTAACCCTTCTCCTTCTTCCTCAAATGTTGAATCAACTTCCCTTTCTTCCTCTTCACATGTTGAAAAATCTGATGTTAGTAAATGGGTGGGTAAGAAGAAGATGAAAATGAAGGCTAATAAAAATAAAACTAAGTAGAAGGTCATAGCTCCAACCTCTAATTGTCATGTTGGAAACCCATCATCCACTGATCATAGTGCTGAGAGTGTTGATTTTCCCTCAAAAACACCTCACAAACTTAATTTCCCTTGTAGAATTTGCAAAGGTTATCATCTTCTAAAATATTGGCATGGTATGTCCCATGTTTAAGGAGTGTGGTCTGAGACTTGCCAATGCCTTATTTCATCAGTCTCTAGTGATCATACTGATGATACCCTATCAACCAATGACTATGTGGTTAAGTTCGAAAGGTCAGATATCCTTTCTTTCTATGCAAGGACATGCACCTTACTTAACTTTGTCCTCGCATGGATGAATTTTAAAAGTTGTTGGAATATATTATTGTTCCTCACCAATAGCTTCCAACATGTTACCGTAAGTTTTCCCTTGACATCCCATTGGTTAATAAAGTGCTCAGTCCAGTTCCATCCTCGGTCGATCCCACTCTTTCTTTGGAGAGTGAAGAATAGGTAGTTCATCCCACTCTTCCTTTGGAGAGTGAAGTTAAAGTGGTTGAGTCAATCTCATCTCCACCAATCCCACTCTTTTGTCAGGTATTATTGAGACTTAAGTAGTCCCTTCACAACAATCTTCGTCTTATCCCTCTCTCCCAGTTGAGAGTGAATTGAAACCCACTAAATTTTTTGTTGTTAGTTCTGATTTTTCTATGTAAGAGGACATTTGGTCTCTTTCGAAAGAACCCTCTCCAAGTAGTGAGGTTATTTCCTTTGAATAGAGTAATCTAATAGAATATCCTCTTCATTCAAGTGTTCCTTTCCAGATATCTGTGTGAGCTAGCGCAAAGAGTATACTCCACACTATTGTTGATGAAAGGGATTCTATTAGCATTCTATCCTCTACTACTTGGCAAGCCATAGGTTCTCCTCTTCTTTTTCTAGCCATCGATCAGATACTGGATTTTAATCAAATACCTACTGCACCTTTGGGGATCCTTCCTCATTTTTCTATCACTTTAAGAGGAAAAATTATCTACATTGATGTCATGGTGGTCCAAGGTCCATTATATTTTAATCTGCTCCTTGGGCTTGATTGTCTTTATGTTATGAAAGTTGTAGTGTCCAAACTATTTTGAGTGATGTATTTTCCCCATGATGGGAATATTGTGACCATTTATGAACTTTAATTTGTTAAACCTATTCATTGCATGACTCCTAGCCATAAGAATTCCTTGAATGTCCAACATGTTCTTGTGGTTCCTTCCCCTTCACCTACCGTATCCCTTACCTTTGAACATCGTGACAAAGTTCAGTTGTTCAAAAACCATATCTTCTTCTCTTCATGAGAAATATTTGGGGGAATGTCTCCAGTTAGGGGGAAACCCTCCAACCTATGGACATAATGCTGCATTATAACTGTTTGTGAGCATAGTCCCCATTTTGTGTTAAGCTTGTTAAAAAATGAAACATATGTCTTTGAGCAGAGTTCCTTTTTTGTATCAATCTTGTTAAAAAGTGAAATAGATTCTTCCATTGTGTCAAGACTCAATTTTTGAACCTTCATTTCATCTGCTTGTAAGGCAGATGAAACAAAGCTTGGGGGGCATGTACCCTACCCCTTTTTTGGAATTAAGCTACTTGATAGTTATATTGGGTGCAAGTACCAACCATTGAACATCATGTTGGGAAATCACTCCTCAATGGGAGTCATTTTGAGCATACTTTATTTTCAGTTTCAAGCTCGTTAAACCATGAAACAACCCTTTTAGCATAGTTCTTATTCCGTGCCAAGATCACTAAAAAATGAAGCAAATACCCTGAGCATTCTTTCAACCAATATTCGATCTCGTTAAAAACAGTAAGATGGTCTTGAGTTTACTTTTCATTTTTTGTGCTCTAGATTCAAACATGAAAAATTTTCCAAGCGCATTTTATACCTTTGGCGTGCTCGTTAAAAACTTAGTGAAGAGGTATCGAGTATACTTTTACTTTTTTCAGACTTGTTAAAATTGGATTATGAAAAAATAACCCTAATCGAGTCCTCTTTAAGCTCTTTTTTGAACTCTTAAAATGTGAAAAGATTGTCGAGTGAACTTGTCTTCTTCTTGCTTGCAAAAGGACTTGAAGAGTCGTCTTCCTGGTGATAGTTTACCCCTTTTTTTGGACCAGGGGGGAACTACTTACAAAAATGGTATACTCCGGCCAGTCACGACTAGAAGAGTTCTCATCTGAATCATTTTATTTCTCGGGCCCCGAGGCCTAAATTTACGAAAAAGTCCGTTTTGGAGTCTTCTTAGTCATTTCAAACTCTCTAGACATGAAATGACAAAGGAGCTTACTTTCATCGGACTCATAAAATTAAACGATGAAGGAACCTTTCTGGGAAAGAACCCTTCCTTTCTCAAGTTCATAAAACATATGAGAATGTAATCATCACTTGATGAGCTACAATGAGTGTTTATTACCCTTTTTGAACTTGTAAAATTGAAAAGAGGTACTCATCCTTCGTGATGGGGAAATTAAGGAAAAGAGTTTGTGTTTATTTATGGTTACAGTAGTACATAGTTACTCTTGAACATGGCACTCATTTTCATATGCATTCTGTACTTGGGTAATATGTTTGTCTTCGAGTCCCACTGATTCCATTAGTCTTCTTACCTTGTTTGAGTTTTCCAAGAACACTTTCGTCATTAGTTGCATTGGGGGATGGGTATTAGTCTCATCAAAGTCAATACTGCCAAGTCATGCCATTCCCATGTTCAAGAGTGTTGGTCATCTGTTCACTGTCTTCTGTCCATTTACCTTCTATCATGTTGGTCATCTCTTATTTAGTATTTTATATCACTTCGCTGTGCAGATTTCTCTAAAAATATATAATTGTGTTTCGGGTCGATGATGGGGGATTCAACATGTCCCTCCTTTGACAAGTCTATTCCTATTGACTTCAACTCCTCATCGAGGAATTAGACTTACAAACCAAGAAAAGTACCTTAGGCTTGCATGCCTCAATGGCAGGTTTCCTCACTTTCAAGAGTAGGTTTCTATCAATGACTTCTGATTGGAAGATTCTACCGAGTGTTCGAATCCAAGTCCTTTATTCGCACTTGGCAGAATGTACTGAGATACCTTGGGAATCATTGAAATCAATGGTGATTTCCCTCACACTTGTTAACAGTTTATGTCGATGATTGGTAATCAAGTGGTTTCTATCATGTTCGACACCAAGACATTGTAATCATATGGTTAGATTCGTATCATTGTAGGTTCAACTTGAAGATCTTGGGTTTACTGATATTTTTCCTAGGTTGCGATGGAGTTTTTTTTAGTCATATTACATGGACCCACTTTTTATTTGTCATGGCTATCTTATCATATCATCATGGATCTACGCTTGTGTCTAGTAGCCATGATTGTGTTCGATTGTTGTCTACTACCATGGATCTACATTGTATTGATCGTCAACCATGTTAAGAGTTATGTGATATTTGATTCAGTTGTGCTACGACATCTTCCACCCAACATCCTTGCCTTTGATTTCTTCACTTAGCAAAGCATTCACCTTTCACATTCCTCTAAATTCATGATTTGGGGGACATTCTGTTACACTGAAATCTTGTCATCTTGATCCATGTTTCAACCTTGTGCCTAATCCCTAAAGCTTCCCTTGCTAAATTTGATTGATTATGAGGTTGTTCCTACTTTTTTCCCCCCTCTAGGAAGGATGATTCTCTTCCTCCTAAGGAAAGGTGTACAAACCCCTTGATGGAACTCTTTCTTCTTTGTTAACGAGCACCACTGGAGCTATTGTCCCTCTTGAAAGGTGTGTCATCGCCTCTCTGGAGCTCTATCTCCTACTATAAGGTGTGTGAGGGGTGTTTAGAGGGAAGCAATGGAAGCTTTTAAGCCCTTCTGGAAGGTAGATGAGGTGGAGGATCATCCCTAGCTTCTAGGTGAGGTGGCATTCAATTCCCCAACCTAATGGGAGGATCCCTTAGACCTCTCCTCTTAATATTCAACCTCCTTTATCCTTATAAATTGAACCCTCTCTCCATTGTGAAGGGAGGAAGGACTATGGTACTCTTATGTTGGTGGAATTTCTAGGTGATCCCTATCATCCTTTGGGAGGAAAATATCTAATCCTTTGGAGGAAATATCTCATCCTTTGGACACATACTATCACTCTTTGGAATCTTGGCTTGGATTGTTGGGTGGAATATTGTAGCATTAAGGCTAGGTGGTGATGTTCTTTCCTTATGTAATTCTATGTATCTCCCTTATTACAGTAATGTGATATTATTTCCACAAATGTTATTGTGTTGATGATGTTTATAGATTTATTCCTTAATTGTTAGCTTATATCTACTTATATCTATGTATTCTATCACCCTTTGTTTGTTCTGTTTCTTTTATAAGGTTTTGCAGCTGGATATTTGAATTCCTGGAGCTTGGAGAAACAAGGAGGAGATGACTTATAGATCCAAGATAAGGTATTAATCTCTTCATCATGTATCTTGAATGATATAGGAAAGTTGTTTAGTATTTTGTACTTGATTTGTTCTATATCCACTTGGACTAGGGAGATCTAGCTTGAGTCCGCTTGAGTAGATTTATCCACTAGCAAGTTCCTTTGAATTTTTTCGCCCTATGCTTTTTTTTTACCACCTTTTCTTGGTATAAATGGGTCACAATGTTAAAAATCACATATATATGTGAGTTTTCCAATGGTATGTAGCGTACATATGTTGTTGTACTCTAAGCAGTCATGTGTACCTCAAATTTTGGTTGATATCTTGATTTGAGAAATTTTTGGGTGGGTTGTGAGTATCGCTGAGTCTTCCAGGGTCCTTATAATTTTTGTTGGTTGCTTCTTTTATGGCTGGAAACCCCATTTTTATTAAATTTTTAGACGAGTTTTTCTTGTCATTTTCTTCTTCTTTTTTTGCTTTAAGTGCATGAATCATTAAGTCTTGGTGTCTTGCTTCGATTATGCATTTATGCTTGTTGCAAGGGTCGAGAGTTTAGTGGTTCTTGTTTTCATTTTCATTCATTTATTTTGAAAATACAAAACTATTTGCATTGTTTCATATTCATTTGAGTTTTTCATTTGCATGGAACTAAGCACTTGCATCAATTTTCTTGGAATGAAATTAGTCTATGCTTTCATTTAGGGAAGATTGCATTTCCATTTGAAAGGAAAAAGGATTTTTTGTGCATTTCATTTAGTGACCACCAGACGGAGTAGAAGGAGGGATGTGACCACCTCTTAAATGATATGCAGTGTAACGAGCATATGTCCCCCCCATTCCAACACTATTGTTACCACTAGGAAGATGGACGAATGATGGTATACTAGCTGAAACATTTTACATGCAAAAAGTAAATGGACTCATGGTTAAGGGAATGATTTAATGCTCAGTACCTTACCAACTCGAGGAAAAGTTCAGTATGTGATACAAAGACCATGTGAATTCAAAAGGATTTGTTTCTATGGGGCGAGAAGGACTAGAAACAAGGATTAGATGGTGCAAGTAAGAGTCCTTGGGACCCATAAGGTGGTGGTAGAAGAAGCCTCATGTACTTCATCTCCCAATCCAAATAAAAAGGAAAAATAAATATCTGAAGCGTCAGATAAAGTATTCATCCCTAAAAGTATAATAAGTCCCCTATGGGAAAGAAGACCTGTCTCACATCTCTACCTCTTATAAATAATTTGAGTATGATCAAATGGTGATAAACTTGCTAAACAAAGAGATCGATAAGGAGACAAAAATCAATCCACATTGGCTCTATAAAGAGACTCAAGTAACCACAATCCCTAAGGCCAACTAGATAAGACAAAGCACACCCCTAAATAATATAGGACAAATGCACACAAGCAAGGAATGAGGAAAAATGAGCTCTTGAATACAGTAGGTATGTCTATCCTAGAGAGTCCTAAGACTCCCATACACTACAAGTAGATGTGTGTAACCATTTATAGTGGCCCTTGTCTTCAACATATAAAGCGATTGTGTCATTTGAGCCCTACCTAGATAGGACACTCACAGAATAACCTTTACAAGTACCCCATGTGATACCTTGGAAAAAAAATCTAAGGTCACCTCAATATAACCAATACTTAGGTGGATAGTCACAGTTGGGATCTACTATATGTTCATGTATATGTAACTTCGGAATGTATTTCACTTGTATTTCTTATATATTGTAACCCAATGTTTATTTCGGGATGTACTTGAGTCATGTCATGCCCCGATGTTCCTATCGGGAAGATCTATAATGTAAACAAGCCATGTCAATTCATTGTGGGTAACTATCCTATTGATTAAGGGTTAAATTCCCCTCAGTTCCGGGGCACTAGGGTTATTAGAATCTCTTAGTGAGGTCGGCCCTAGTAGGGTTTAGTCAAGTCAGGAATTAGTATACATAGAGAGTTGGCCTCTCTATTTATTACACATTTGATACACACTCAAGTGTAGCGCATAGTTGAGGAAGGAGAAGACACTGGGGCTTGATAGAAAGAAGGTTACTGTCGGAAGATCACTTACTGTTTTGGGTTCTACTTTTGGTGCTGATTCTATCTCTGAGGAAGTTGCAGGGTTTTCACCATTTATGGTTTCCCCAAGGATAAACACTATGTTCATTGTCTCTTGTGTTTGATTGTTGTGCTTGTTATTCTCTCAGTTAAAGATCCTAATGTATTGTTAGCTTAATGATAAAAATCTAACATGGTATCAGAGCTAACCTAAGAGGAAGACACTGTGCAACTATGGGAACTAGAGATTCCTACTTAGTGGATCTTCCTCCACAAATTTTCAGCAAAATAAGGTTGGATTAACTCTCCTCCTTAGGGAACATCTTTCTGTCGAAGTAGAATCCAATTCTGAGGTTTTTCATTTTTGGACCCAACACTGCTGCCATAAATTAGGGCTTCTCACAGAAGAGGAATTTTTTAGTGAGCCTAGGCCTAGATTGATCTCCTCCCCAAAATTGAAGTTAGGGATCAAATTCAAAGCATTTGGTTGGATAGAACTCCGAAAAAGAAAAACCCTAATTTGCTACTAAACTAGCACTGTAGGATTTCAGCTCCAAATCCAGATCTAACATCTTGACCTAGTAAGATCTAAATATTTTGTATTTCCATTTGAGGTTCTCAGTTAATATGTCTCATCATACCAAGCTTGATGAAAATCTTGAGGGAGCTGATAACTTCCGAGCCTAGAAGTATAGGATCTCCCTAGTCCTGGAAGAAAATGAGTTGGACTCCTATATCAATGAGGAGGTTCTAGTTCCAGAGGGATATGAGGCTAAGGCCTTACATAAGAAGAAGTTGGTTATGGAAAAGAGAATCATTGTTGATTCTATCAAGGATCACCTCATACCACAGGTGTCCTCCCTCAAGACACCTAAAGCTATGTTTGATGCCCTAACCAAATTGTTTGAAGGGAAGAACATAAACAGGAAGATGACTTTGAGAAACCAATTGAAGAATGTAAAGATCCAAAATGATGAGACTATTCAGTCTTACTTTAAAAGGGTATCTTAGATCAAGGAACAACTAGAAGCAGTAGATGAAGAAGTGGAAAATGTAGAGATTGTGATGACCACCTTGAATGGTCTCCCTAGATCATGGGACTCTTTCTTTCAAGGGATCTGTGCCAGAAAGAAGTTAGTAAAGTTCAGAAGAGTATGGGAAGAATTCTCTCAAGAATAAGCTTGGATAGTAGCTCAAGAAGAGAAGATGGGAAGTGAAGATCAAGCTCTCATAGTTCACTCCAAGAAAAGCAAGAGGAACCATCATCACTCGAAAGTTAAGATCTCACACCCTAGAAAAGATATGTCTGCCATTAGATGTTACACATGTGATGAGAAAGGTCACATATCCAGATTCTTCCAGAAATAAAGGGAACTTAAAGAAGAAGAAGGAAAACAAGAGAAGACATCATGCTCATGCTGCTGAGGATGATTAACCTTCCTCAAAGAAATTCAGACAAGAAAGTGATTCTTCAAGTGATGAATAATATGTGCTGATATCCTCTCTTACGGGAACTATTTCACATGGAAGCAATGATTGGCTCATAGACAGTGGTGCTTCAAAGCACATGACGGGATTCAAAGAATCATTTGTGAAGCTATCTAAACATGAGTCACCTCACAAGGTGAAACTTGGGGATGACTACCAGTATCCAATAAAAGGTAGTGGTGAATCCTCCTATATACTAGACTCTGGAAAGTCTATGAAGATGAAGAATGTATTATTTGTTCCAGGACTAAATAAGAACCTCCTCTCCATATCTGCATTGGATGAAAAAGGAATAAGGGTTGCTTTTGTATATGGCCAAGTTCTTATGTGGCCAAAGGGAAAGAATTTTGATGATGAAATAGTGATTGGGGAACAAGAAGGAGGTATATACAAGCTGAAGGGCCAACCAGAACAAGCTTTGGTTCATGACTTAGTAGAACCAAATGAAATTTGGCACAGAAGGCTTGCACATGTGCATTATAGAGCAATACCACTTGCAAGCAAAGTTGTTGAAGGTCTTCCAAAAATTCAAGAAAAACATGATGGAGTTTGCAAAGGATGTGCGAAAGGAAAGAATACAAAGAAGACATTTCCAAGTAGTGAGAGCAAGGGAAAAGGAATCTTGGAAATCATCCACTCCGATGTATGTGGACCAATGTCATCAAGTTCTCTAAGTGGGTATGCATACTATGTTTATTTTATTGATGAATTTTCTAAGAAGACATGGATTTACTTCATGAAGAACAAAGATGAAGTATTCAACAAGTTCAAGGAATTCAAAGCCTTGATCGAGAACCACACTGAAAAGAAGATCAAGAATTTTCGATTAGATAATGGTGGAGAATTCACTTCGAATGAGTTCAAAGAAATATGTAAAGACTCAGATATTAAGAGGGATTTGTCCACTCCTTATAATCCACAATAGAATGTGAATGCAGAAAGGAAGAATAGAACTATCATGGAAGTTGCAAGAGCTATGCTTCATGATCAAGATATTCCTATGCATCTTTGGCCAGAAGCAGCCAAAATAGCAGTGTATGTATAGAATCGTACTCCACACAGAGTACTTGAGAACAAGACTCCTGAAGAAGTCTTCTTTGATAAGAAACCAGAAGTCAGCCATCTCAGAATATTCGGCTGTCCAGTGTACATACACATTCCAAAAGAGAAGAGGACAAAATTAGATCCTTCAGGAAAGAAGGGTATATTTGTGGGATACTCTGAAAGCTCGAAGGCTTATAGAATATACTTTCCAGGGTTCAAGAATATTGACATCAGCAGGGATGTAACATTTGATGAAGATTCATCCTACATAAAATCCAGAAAGAAACTTGCTGAAGAACCTAAAGAAGCAGAACCTCCCAGAATTCATGATACAATCATCAATGAAAAAACTCAAGAAGAAGATCAAGAATTTGAAGAACCACAAAAACCTGTAGATTCACCACAGGAAAAGAATCCTCACAAGAGGAAACCTGATTGGGTACAAGATATTATCCAAGGTGCAGAAAGATATGGGGTTCTAGAAGATAATATTAGAGAAAGAAAGATGACCAGATCCTGTTCCAGTTATGTAGCATTACTATGTGACTTCATTGATAAAGAACCTTCCAATTATGAAGAAGTGGAAAAACAGAAAGAATGGAAGGATTCTATGATCGAAGAGTATCAATAGATCATGAAGAATGATGTTTGGGATGCTGTCCCAAGACCAGAAGGGAAGTCAGTTGTAACTTCCAAGTGGATCTACAAGATTAAGCATGCTGCAGATGGCAGCATAGAGAAATATAAAGCAAGATTCATTGCTCGTGGTTTCTCCCAGAAAGAAGGAATAGACTATGAAGAAATATTTGCACCTGTAGCCAAACACACTTCCATTAGATCGGTACTTGCTCTGGCTACAGTGATGAAATGGAAGATACACCAAATGGATGTCAAGACTGCTTTCTTGAATGGTGTAGTGGAAGAGGAAGTGTATGTAAAGCAGCCACTCGGTTTTGAGACACATGACAAGGAGTCTCATGTGTGCAGATTGAAGAAAGCCTTGTACAGTTTGAAACAAGCATCCAGGACATGGTACAACAGAATTGATATCTTTCTATCTAGTTTGGGCTTTACCAAGAGTAAAGCAGATTCCAACCTTTACTACAAGGTTGAAGATGGCAACCCAATGATGCTTCTACTATATGTAGATGATCTATTTGTGATAGGTATGGATGGGTTGATTGCTGATACGAAGAGAAAGCTTGCTACCGAGTTCGAAATGAAGGACTTGGGGTATGATGCATTAGTTTATAGGTATGGAGGTGTGGCAGAATATGGATGGAATCTTCCTTAGACAAAGGAAGTATGCAGTAGAGATATTGAATAGATTTGGGATGATGGACTGCAAGGCATTAACCACACCTATGGCATCAAATATGAAGCTATTGAGTGATGCTTCATCAGATTCGAGTGATTCCATGATGTATCATCAGATGATTGGGTCCTTGATGTACCTGACGAACATGAGACCAAACATTTGCTTTGCTGTGAACACCTTGAGCCAATATTTGACCGATCTGAGACATGTTCACTTGACTGCTGCAAAGCAAATTCTGAGGTACCTAAAGGGTACAGTTGATTATGGGCTCAAGTATAAGACTGATCAAAGGATTAACTTGGAGGGTTATGTTGATTCGGATTGGACAGGAAGTGCCATCGATAGGAAGACCACTTCAGGGTGTTGCTTTTGGGATCAGGTGTGATCTCTTGGTTTAGCAGGAAGAAATCCTATGTGGCACTAAGTACAGCTGAAGCAGAGTATGTTGCATCTTGTTTAGCTAGTTGTGAGGCAGTATGGATGAGGAAGCTACTGTCTGATCTATTTGATCTCCAGTTAGATGCTACTTGTATATACTGTGACAACCAAATTTGTGTAAAGTTGTCAAAGAATCCAGTATTCCATGACAAGTCGAAGCATATCGAGATCAAGTATCACTATATCAAGGATATGGTGTAGAGAGGAGCAGTGAAGCTCTAGTATGTTGTGACAGATGAATAGATAGCTGATGTGTTGACAAAGCCATTGGTTAGGGTGAAGTTTGAGTACTTCAGGGAGAAGCTTGGTGTTCTCCAGATCGAGATTCCTCCCAAGAGGAAGTGATGTGTCTGTGCTGTTCCTTTCTAACATGGTGAGAGGATTGGTTCCTTCCATGGTCGGATGTAAGAGCTGTGACATGGTGAGAGGATTGGTTCCTTCCATTGTTAGATGTATGTGATGATGCCACATCCAGTATGAAAAAGGACTGGCTCTGTGAATGGACATCTAGGATGAAAAAGGACTAGCTCTATGAAGACTCATCCAGTATGAAAAAGGACTGGCTCTGTGTAGCTGCCACATCTAGTACGAAAAAAGGACTAGTTCTATGAAGACTCATCTAGTATGAAAAAGGACTGGCTCTGTGTAGCTACCACATCTAGTATGAAAAAGGACTAGCTCTGTGAGGACTCATCCAATATGAAAAAGGACTGGCTCTGTGTAGATGATACATCAAGTATGAAAAAGGACTGGCTCTGTAGATGTACATCCAACATGAAAAAGGCCTAGCTCTGTAGAGATTCCTATGATGAGAAGAATCAAGAGATAGCACCTGTGATGATGATCCAGATCTAGTGATGATAATCCAGTAGTGATGATCCAGATCGAGTGATGATCTAGATCCAATGATGATGTCTAATGATGATATAGATTGAGTGATGATCTAGATCCGATGATGAATATGACTTGAAGATGAATATTATTTGAATATGACAAGGACTCGATGATGATCTAGAAGATATAGAGAAGAAGACTTGTGTTAAAAATTGTGTCGAAAGAATACCTTCCTAGTTAAGAGGGAGTGTTGATGTATATGTAACTTTGAAATGTATTTCACTTGTATTTCTTATATATTGTAACCCGATGTTTATTCTGAGATGTACTTGAGTCATGTCATGCCCCAATGTTCCTATCAGGAAGATCTATAATGTAAACAAGTCATGTCAAGTCATTGTGGGTAACCCTCCTATTGGTTAAGGGTTAAAGTCCCCGTAGTTCCGAGGCACTAGGGTTATTAGACTCTCCTAGTGAGGTCAGCCCTAGTAGGGTTTAGTCAAGTTGAGAATTAGTATAAATAGAGAGTTGGCCTCTCTATTTATTACACATCTAATACACACTCAAGTGTAGCACATAGTTGAGGAAGGAGAAGACAATGGGGCTAGATACAAAGAAGGTTACTGCTGTCGAGAGATCACTTACTATTTTGGGTTCTACTTTTGGTGTTAATTCTATCTTTGAGGAAGTTGTGGGTTTTTCACCATTTATGGTTTCCTCGAGGATAAACACTATGTTCATTGTCTCTTGTGTTTGATTGTTGTGCTTGTTATTCTCTCAGTTAAAGATCCTAATGTATTGCTAGCTTAATGATAAAAATCTAACACTATATTCATAGGGTAACTAAACACAAAGCTCGAAATCACCAAAGGTACCTTAAGATACCCTAGATACGAATAATATCCAAGAAATATCTCCAATGCTCACTGAAGGTAGTGAAGGGTTATCCCCACCATCAACATGTGTGTTTCCTCATGATTAACACCTGTGTAAGAGGACCTTTTTGATAACACCCATTATAATAAGGATTTCTCCTCCCCCTGGTCAGACACCTAAATTGTTTCTATTTTATAGTCTTAGAGAAGTTTATGTTGAAATATTGTAACTTCGAAGAATATTCTATATGTATCTTTTGTGGTCCCCGATGGTCCTACTGGGAAAACCACTTGTATTATCTTGTACCTCGATGCTTCTAATAGGAATAACTAATAAGAGTCATGAGGTTGTCCCCTCTATTTGTAAAGGTCGGTCATTAGCACCCCAGTGTGGTTACTTGAGCCTACATGATTAAATTGAGCCTACATGTCGGATGAGTTAATTCAAGTGAATGAGTGAATATAAATAGAGGTGTGGTGCTCCTCATTTGAGACAGACACACTCTCACTTGTGTAGCACATTAGTGGAGAAGAGAAGTAGCTGGAGAAGGAGGAGGATCAGACTTTGATCTCCTTGTTGGTTTTATCTTTTATTTTTGGGGCATCTATATTGAGGAAGCTTTTGCTGGGTTTTTCCCTTTAGGGTTTTCCCAGGATAAATATTTGTGTTCTCCTTTTGTATGGTTGTGCTTGTCTATCTTTCAATGATCCTGTTTATATGCTTTTGTTATGAAATCAAAATGAAATACTAATGATCTAGCTTAGCATATGAAAATTTAACATGGAATCAGAGCCACCCTAAAAGAAGACATTATGTAGCTAAAGAATCTAGGGCTTCTTATTTTTTGGGTATCTATCCATGATTGATCAGCAAAATAAGGCTAGACTGACTCTCCATTGAAGGGCGCATCTTTCTGTCGAAGCGGAATTTGATTCTGAGCATTTTCAGTTTTGGTGCGGAAAATTAGGGATTTCTACAGAAGAAGAATTTTTGAGTGAGCCCAGAATAGGATTTTTATCCTCATCAAAATTGAATTTTATAGACCTGGATCAAGACATTTGGTTGGGTGAAACTCCGGGAAAGTCAAACCCTAGTTTGACCCCGATCTAGAAAAACCCTAAATACTAAAACTACTAAATTTTGGTACATTCTCTATATCCTGTGATTGGAAAAGGATCAAGAGTTGAAAATTGCAAAGGACGAATATAAAATCCTTATTTACACCGTGTCCAAAATTCATCCTCAGATTCGCTATATTCTGGGAGATATGATCCCTCCACGTTAGGGTTCTAGCCTCTTCCAGAATTCATCCCTAAATAGGACACCTGAGGAGAATTGATGTAGAGTGGGATACAGAGGTCCAACTGGAATTCCTGAAGATGTTCTAGAAATATCACAGACTTTACTTTGTGTGGTACAAATTTCCAAACCTTAAGATGAACCAGTGACATGTGGCATGTCGTACAACTTCAATGTTGTGAACAGTCCTGTAACAGGTCACCTTGGGAAAATGATCATAAATACAAATTGGTGAAACCAATTCTGATGAAACATATGGTTTCGGATTAGGGACATGCGAGGTTACCTCAATGCGAAATTTCAGACACAGAGGAGTATTAATTTTGAATATATCACAGATACAGTAACAGGAATTTCTGCAGAAGAAATTGGAAAACTAGGGCTTCCTGTTCCAGGAGCTTCCCTCCACTGTTTTCAGAAAAGGAGTACATTGGACAAATCCATTTGAAGAGATCTATATTTATATCCAATCAAATCTTAAATATTTGAAGTTTTTAAAATTATGGTTTCTCTGACAAACCCTAGATCAACCAGCTCCAGAAGCAGGACGGACACCTCAAATCAATAAGATCTAATCTTTTTCTATTTACATTTGAGGTTCTCATTTCAAAGTGATCTATCACATCAGCTTGATGATAAGCTTGGTGAAGTTGAAAAATTCCAAGCATGGAAGTATTTGATCTCTCTGAAGAAAATGAATTGGACACCTACATGAGAGGTTCCAGTTCTAGAGGGAGATGAGCCTCAAAGCGATACACAAGAAGAACTTGATCAAGGTCAAGAAGATCATTGTTGATTCAATCACGGATCAACTTGTACCACAAGTGTCTTCCCTAAAGACACCGAAGATGTTTGATTCCTTGATCAAGCTATTTGAATATAAGAACATAATTCAGAAGATGGATTTGAGAAAACAGTTGAAAAATGTGAAGATCCAGAATGCATAAAATCTTGAAGCGGTAGAAGAAGAAGCAGAGAATGGCCTCCCATGATCATGGGATTTAGTCATGTGAGGAATGTGTGCCAAAAGGAAGTGATTACTTTCAGTTTACTCTGGGAAGAAGAAGAAGCTCATATCATAAGAAGAGAAGAAGAAATATGGGAGCAAATTGAAGATCAAGCTCTCACCATTCAAAGAATATCCCCCAAGCGATGAGTAATATGAAGAACTCAATTCTTGACGAACCTCATATCCATCTTATCATTTGGATAAGAAATGATGATTTCATGGATGAAGAAGATGATGAAGCAGAATGATCAAGAAGGAGTCTACCCACGAAACAAACAAAAGATAAGTATTCAATTGTCATTTAATGATATTTTTTTGTTATGCATTTGATTATATTTAGTTGATGTGTTGTTTCCATGCATGTGATGGGTAAGTAGCTCATGGTTCTATACAAATATCCATTGTTAATTATGAAACCTATTTGCTGAGATATTGGATTATTGCACAATCTCAATGATGTCATGGAAAGCATATAGAAAGATTCTATGAGATATGGATGAATGTTGTATTGGCTAAATAGTTGCATGATGCATAAGAATTTGTCGTTATGCATATGTAGTTCTAACCATGCAACTGGTGCATTTGAATTGTAGGAAAGGTCCTGTACAACCTCCTAAAAGAAAAGAAGGATGAGACTTATTCCGAATAACAAGTGATGACAATTCAATAAACATGAATCTGAAGCTCCCAGGGTCATAGACACCATGATGAAAGAAAGAGCTTCAAAGAGAAGTAGATCCACCTCGAAGGATGAAGACCACCATGGGTATGAGCGATAACTCAAGATGAAAAAAAATGCTATGAAAGAAGCTATGATCAAAGAATAACAGTTGATTATGGGGAATGATGTATATGATATGATTTCAAGACATAAAGGGAAGTACATAGTATCTTCCATATGGATCTGCAAGAACAAGTGTACAAAGCAAGAATCATGATTTTCCTCAAAAAGAATAGACTATGACATGACATACTCTATTGACCAGTATATATCAAGCATAGAATCACCTATACAGAATGAAGAAGGAAGATAATACTCCACTTCAGGGGGAGTGAATACATAAGTTAGATGAGTTCGAAACGGTACGACATGATGGACAGCTTCCTGATGGATCGAGACTTTACCAAGAGTAAAGTGGGTTCCAACCTTCAAATTTGAATGCAAAAGACTCAGATATGTTGATGATCTGACAAGACGAACTCATGGAAGATGTAATGATGATGTTTGGGATATAGTAATCAAACTAGAAAGTAAGCATGTGGTGTCTTACAAATGGATTTGCAAGATAAAATATGTCGTTGATAGAAGTAAGGAAATACTTGTGGCTAGAGGTTTCTATAAGAAAGAGGGAATTAATTTTGAAGAGACACTTACTCCAGGAAGCAAGGTACACTTCCTTCAGAACTATGATGGTAGTTGCTTCCATGATGAAGTAAAGACAATCCTTCCTTAATGGTATGATTGGGGAAGAGTTTTGCATCAAAAGGATTTGAAGTTGAAGATAGATGGACTCATATATGTAAGTTGAAGAAGGGCATCTATGGCATGAAGCAAGCTCCCAGAGCTTGGTATGGCAGTTTCCTGTCAATTATGGGTTTTACCAAGAGTAAATCTAATCCTAAACTTTATCTCAAGGTTGTAGAAGATGAACCTGTCATCCTGCTATTATATGTGGATGACTTATTCTTGACAGGGAAGGAGAAACAGATCATGGAAAGCAAGAAGAAACTAGCAGAAGAATTTGAGATGAAAAACCTTGGGTTAATGCACTATTTCATAGGTCTGGAAATATGACAAAGTTCAGAAGAAATATTTCTCAACCAGGGAAAGTATGTGGTAGAGATATTGAAGAGATTAAATATGTTGGAATGCAAAGCCATGGCCACACCCATGGACTCCAACCTGAAGCTGTTAAATGATGACTCATCAAAGTTAGTAGATGTGACTCATTATAGATAGATCATTGGGTCATTGATGTACTTAACAAATACCAGACCAGACATTTGTTTTGCTGTGAACACCTTAAGTCAATATCTTGTTCAACCAAGATGGGTTCACCTAGTAGATGCAAAACATGTGATGAGATATCTGAAAGGGACTATAGACCTTGGTCTATACTATGATGGTAGCCATGACTACAGATTGTATGTCTATACAGATGCAGATTGGGTTGGAAGTATCTCAGATAGGAAAAGAACATTAGGTAGATGATTTTGTTTGGGGTCTACTATGAGTTCATGGTTTAGCAGGAAACAGTCTAGTGTTTCTCTTAGAACAACAAAAGTAGAATACATAGCAGATTTCTCTACTAAGTTGTGAAGCCATATGACTTCGGAAGCTGATATCAGGTCTCCTTGACCTGAACATGGATACTACATTGATTCTATGTGATAACGAGAGTTGTGATAACAGAGAACCCTGTGTTCCATTGTAACACATAGAAATCCGATATTTCTACATACAAGATAAAGATGCAGATGATGATGTTTCAGTATTCCCATACTGAAGATATAGATGATGCTTTCAGTATTCACATACTGGAGATACAGATGGTGATAGTTTAGTATTCACATACTGAAGATGTAGATGATGATGGTTTAGATGGTGATGTGCTGACGAAGACTCTGTCCCGAGTAAAGTTCGAACACTTTCGAGACAAGCTTGGCGTGGTTTGGAAAGACCTTCCTTGAAAGGGGGAGTAGTGATGTTGCAATGGGATTGTATCATCTTGGGACATATGTCCAAAAGTGATCCAGAGACCTTGGTCTTCGAGAATGAAGAGGGATTGTATCATCCTAGGACATATGTCCAGAAGTGATCCGGTGACCTCAGTCATAAAGAATGTAGCAGGATTGTATCATCCTTGGACTTCGGTTCAGAATGGATCTGGTGAACTTCGGTCATCAAGAAGGTGGCAGGATTGTATCATCCTTGGACTTCAGTTGAGAACGGATCCGGTGAACTTTGGTCACCGATAAGGTGGCAGGATTGTATCATCCTTGAACTTTGGTTCAGAACGGATCCGGTGAACTTCGGTCATCGAGAAGGTAGTAGGATTGTATCATCCTTGAACCTCAGTTCAGAATAGGTCCGGTGACTTTGGTACTTGAGAACATGTGTTGATCCTATAATTCCAATAGTAAGGATTATCTGAGTTCCACAACTGTGTTGATCCCGTAATTCCGAAAGGAAGGATTGTTAGTAACTCCATAAAGACCTAAATCCCGTAATTCCAAAAGGAAGGATCATTGAATTGATCCCGTAATTCCACTAGGAAGGATTGTCTGAGTTCCATAGATGTGTTGATCCCATAATTCCGAAAGGAAGGATCGTTAGTAACTCCGTAAAGACCTAAATCCCGTAATTCCTAAAGGAAGGATCGTTGGTAGCTCCGTAAAGACTTGATCCCGTAATTCCAACAGGAAGGATTGTCTGAGTTCCACAACTATGTTGATCTCGTAATTCTGAAAGGAAGGATCGTTAGTAACTCCGTAAAGAACTAAATCCTGTAATTCCGAAAGGAAGGATCATTGAATTGATGCCGTAATTCCAATAGGAAGGATTGTCTGAGTTCCACAGATGTGTTGATCCTGTAATTCTGAAAGGAAGGATCATTAGTAACTCCATAAAGACCTAAATCCTGTAATTTCGAAAGGAAGGATTGTTGGTAGCTCCGTAAAGACTTGATCCCGTAATTCCAACAGGAAGGATTGTCTGAGTTCCATAGATGTGTTGATCCCGTAATTCCAATAGGAAGGATTGTCTGAGTTCCATAGATGTGTTGATCCCGTAATTCCAATAGGAAGGATTGTCTGAGTTCCACAAATGTGTTGATCCCGTAACTCTGAAAGGAAGGATCGTTAGCAACTCCGTAATGAACTAAATCCCGTAATTCCGAAAGGAAGGATCGTTAGTAGCTCTGTAAAGACTTGATCTCGTAATTTCGAAAGGAAGGATCGTTAGTAACTCTGTAAAGACCTAAATCCCGTAATTTCGATAGGAAGGATCGTCTGAGTACCACAGACATGTTGATCCCGTAATTCCAAAAGGAAGGATCATGTTGATGTTTTGATGATGATGATGTTGATGTTTTGATGATGTTGATGTTTTGATGATAATGATTTTATGATGATGATGATGTACTGATCGAAATATCAGAGTGTGATGATGATGATATTTTGATGTTTTGATGATGTTGAATGTTTTGATCATAATGATGTTTTGATGATGTTGATGTTTTCATGATGATGATGTTTTTATGATGATGATGATGTACTGATCAAAATATCAGAGTATGATGATGATGTACTAATTGAATGATCAAGAGTATGATGATGATGATGTACTGATCGAAAGATCAGAGTGTGACGATGATGATGATCAGTATGTGATGATGACGACATACTGATCAAAAGATCAGAATATGATGATGATGATTCTGTTCGAGAGTTGAAGTATGATGATGGTGCTGATCACGATGTTACTAATCAGAATGTGATGATGTTGCTGATCGAAAGGTCAAAATGTTGAAGATGTCTTTGCTAATCGAAAGATCAAAGTGCTAAAGATATTTCTGATCAAAATGCTGAATATATTGGTGATGATCGAAAGGTCAAAGTGTTGAAGATGTTGCTGCTGATCGAAAGGTCAAAGTGCCGAAGATGTTGTTGATCGAAAGGTCAAAGTGCTGAAGATGTTGTTGCTGATTGAAAGGTCTAAGTGCTGAAGATGTTACTGAAGATGTTGCTGATCGAAAGATCAAAGTGTTGAAGATGTTCCTGATCAAAAGGTCAAAAGATGTTGATGTTGATTAAAGAGTTGCTGTCGTCAAATATTGAAGATGAAGACTATATGATGTTGAAAAGCTTCCAATGATTTATAGATGTGTTACCTTGATGATGTTGATGATGTCCTCTCCTACTATTGTTGTTGTTGTTGTAGAATACCCTTAATGTTAAGGGGGAGTGTTGAAATATTGTAACTTCGAAGAATATTCTATATGTATCTTTTGTGGTCTCCGATGGTCCTACCGGGAAAACCACTTGTATTTTCTTGTACCCCGATGCTTCTAATCGGAAGAACTAATAAGAGTCATGAGGTTGTCCCTCTATTTGTAAAGGTAGGTCATTAGCACCCCAATGTGGTTACTCGAGCCTACATGATTAACTCGAGCCTACATGTCGGATGAGTTAATTCAAGTGAACAGATGAATATAAATAGAGGTGTGGTGCTCCTCATTTGAGACAGACACACTCTCACTTGTGTAGCACATTAGTGGAGAAGAGAAGTAGCTGGAGAAGGAGGAGGATCAGGCTTTGATCTCCTTGTTGGTTTTATCTTTTATCTTTTGGGGCATCTATATTGAGGAAGCTTTTGCTGGGTTTTTCCCTTTAGGGTTTTCCCAGGATAAATCTTTGTGTTCTCCTTTTGTATGGTTGTACTTGTCTATCTTTCAGTGATCCTATTTATATGCTTTTGTTATGAAATTGAAATGAAATACTAATGATCTAGCTTAGCATATGAAAATTTAACAGTTTACTCACTCAATCCTATTCCAAGGCTCTAAATCCTAGTCTTTTTGGTGCACCCTGAAAAAAAATTGTTCTAATCAATTTTAAATTAAGCGTTCATTTTAATAGGTTTTTCTTACTCAAGAAATATGGCCATGAAAACTAGTGATGTTATGGCTCAACAATAAAAGAAAACATGCACACCTAAAAAGTGTTCATTGTTGTATCAATATGATGTTAGTTGTACATGTTGCAACCCATTCACGTTATTATGGTCCGTTGCAACTGACCATGGGTAAAGACCCTCCACCTCTGGAGATTCCTTTTCATGTTAATAAGCGTGAGACTATACCACACATACTGAAAGGATTCATGAAGCATTCAATGCATAATCCTAATGCTCAAGCCCCACAACACTATTCTATCATTGAGGATTTAGGCCACACTCCCTATGTAATTTCGTCCTTAGAGGTGCTTCATACTTTTCCCTCGTAGAGGAAAGCATTGGTATATACTTTAGGATCACTTGACCCAAACTAACCTTGTGTCATCAGGTTCGAGAGTCACGATGTCCAACCTTGCTTGCCTTACCATGTGGCTTTTCATGTCCATGTGGAGTTTTTGAACAACTCTATTAAATGTATAGTTATTGATGAAGGTGTTGTGACCTCTGTGATGTCTATGCCCCATTGGAAAGGCCTTGGCTCTCCTGTGTTGTCTAAATCCATGACTATACTGACAACTTTTGATGAACTTTCCTTTAAACAATATGGCATTATTCCTTCCCTTTAGGTTTAGCTAGGGAAGAATATTATGTCATTGGAGGTTGAGGTGGTTGGTGCACCCCTTGACTATAATATTTTACTAGGTTGGAACTAGATTTATTCCTTCAAAGTGATGATGTCGTCAGTATTTCGTGTTTTGTGTTTTCCTTATGAAGATATAATTGTGACAATTGATCAATTGTCATTTGATAATTCTGGTTCATTAGCATCACTGGGTCCCATTACTCGATAATTGATAATTTTCAACTAGATACTAAGAATTCTGGTTTCAAAATGTATTCTTCATTGATGAGAACCTTTAATTTTTCAACACCAATTATAGCTATTGATTCTATGCTCGGTGGTGTTTCATCACCTTTGAGTTTGGTCTCATTTCATACCTTGTATTTGAGCGATCCCTGGACTCTCCCTTCTTTGGTTAGTTCGGATGAAGGTCCCTCACCCACTGCTGAAGAAATTCCATTGCCTACAGTGCAAAATTCCTACCAAGATGTACTTGATATCATTGTAGACCCTAATCGTTCCCCTTTGTGGACAAAAAAGTAGGATCTTTTTGTGTCGTCTACTTGGGTGGCCACTTCATCATGCTCACATGACTTCCTTGCTGACACATTAGAAAATTAGTTAATGCTAAACCAAGCAGCAACCAAGAATTCAATATTTGCATTTTGATAACCCAATTTTGAATTTTTTGAATTTGATTTTTCACTTTTTGAAACCAATTTTGGAATTCGATATTGGAACATCCAACACTATATGTTCCACTTTACAAATCCTAATTTCACACTTGGAAACACTATTTTTTTCCTATCTAAACTAATTCAAATTTAATAAAAAAGTCATTTGATAATAGGGATTGACCATTAAGATAATTTTTTAGCATTCAAATAGTATACCGAAGTATAGTATTATATGCAATTATTTTGAATTGAAAAAAGCATGCATATAAATAATTAGATGAATGTTAAATAAGATACATATAATTCACTATTAAACTTATAAATTTTGGTGAATATTGTAGTTAAAAAAACATATTTTATATAAATATAAATGATTTTTAAAGTAAAAATGACCAATTAAAAAAAATTAAAGGCAAAAAATAACCAATTAACAAAATTTTGCTCCTAAAAAATACTATGTTGACCATTCTCCATCTCCAAGAACAAATACTTGTGGACTCATGCAGTTAACCTTGTCTATGTCAAAAGTCAACAAATTTTCCTTCTTAATATTTCCAATCACACCATCAAGAAATATTTATGACAAACCCTAACAAGCTATTTATTTGAATCAATTTTATAAAAGTATTCCTTGATTGGTACATACCTATGACAAATTTTCCTTCTTAATATTTCTAATCACACCATCAAGAAATATTTATGACAAACCCTAACAAGCTATTTATTTGAATCAATTTTATAAAAATATTCCTTGATTGGTACATACCTATGATAAACCTCATGACATGTTTTGCTCTTGTCACCTTGAATAATCTCTAAACTTTCTCCATTTCTAATATTCCCATATATATTCTTGAACGTCCTAAGGAGATTCTAAATTATATCCTATATCCGATAGTATTAACTTTCTAGTAACCTTGAAAAATACCTTTCGACCAATATATTTTGATATGACCATGGTTCCTACATAATATGTATTATTATAGTTTAAGATATAGTTAAGTGTCCTGAAAACCTTTTCTTATATCCCTATCTATACAAACTCTAGCTACCAACTTAAAGGTTTGAGATTTTGTTTTCTCATCTATTTCAACTTACCTCCCTAAAGTGATTCCAATTAAAGAAAAGACACCAATACCAACATTATAATGTTCTTTAATATAATAAGGAGATTACACTTTCATAGATTAATAAAAGTTTGTCCATAGCATTTAAAGGGATTCCAACATAAATATAAAAATAAAAAAATAAACATCAATACCAAAATTCTAATGTTCACCTTTCTTTAATATAATAAAGATATTACATTTTTGAAGAATAACATTTAGAGGAATTCCAACATGAATTATGAGAGTTGATCATCTCAAATGTCTATTTTAGGCATTGTATATTATGATTCTCATGGGCCCTACAATGATTAGTAACCATTATTACTCAAAGAAAACCTTAAATATTCAATTACTAATATAAATGAAGGATGATTAGTAATCATTATTAGTGAAACAAAACTTTACATATTCAATTACTAATATAAATGAAGGTATTAAAGTAAGCATTAGAGAAGATTCATGTGATAATTATTAATCACCTAGTTTAGTTAAGTGTTGGCTCTAGAGAAAGGATAAGGCCACATGATAGGACAATTAAGAGAGACCACATGATATTCTTGGTATAAGGCGATCCACCCAAAAAAAACATCGAAGCCCCACACATAAAATTTGAGTCCTTGTGATATGCCTGCACATGGCAAGTGATTGGAGGACAAACAAACATGAAAAAGTGTACACTAACTTTGAATCCACAGTTCAAGCAAGTAAGTCAAAATAATCTAGAATTGAAGTAGAGGACAAGATTGACTTTCATTGAATAATTATTGTACTTAGAGGCTATGTTTTGGGGTCCCAATTCCTTTGGAAAATGGAGCACATTGTACCTTTTTTTCTTGAAAAGTGCTTATTGCGCTTTCACATCGACTCATAATAACCATGGCCTCCTAAGTAGTGAAGGAATATAACTTAACCGTTTTCCTGATTGGTAGTGCTTACAATGTTATTGACATTAAAATAAACTTTATTGCTAGGTCAGGAAAGGAAACTTTATTGACCTTAAAATAAAAAATTAAACGATAGTTTGGTCTAAGGACAACCTACGTGTTACATTAAACGACACTCATGTCATTTTTATGGTATTTTGAATTTGAACTTATTCGATTAATTTTGGTTATTTATAGAGAGAGAAATGAATACTTATGTAGTATTAAAGAAGTAAAAGAGTTTCGACTCATTAGACAATGTGAATATATATATTGGAAATAGAGTGTAATCCGAAGAAATGACTAAACACGAGGTCACCACAAAATGTTCAACTTTAACTAAAACCTTTTTAAGATATATATTCTATGACAACGATATCCACGAACAAATCTAGTAACATGGCAAGTTTACAAAACATGATGTTTCTATTAGAATATTTAAATCATTAACTGATGTCCAAATCTCCTCTAAATTGCTATTGAAGCTAATTAATATGGATTTTGGTGCCTTTTGAACTCTTTTTTTTATCCCTTGTATGTTCCTCCATCACAACACCTTGGGGTGAGCCACCTATTTATTCAGGAGAAATTGAACCTGTAAGTTCTTGAAATCCTGGTTTGTGACTCAACTCCAAATCAAGAACTTTGTTTTGCAACTACTTTACCTTTACAACTTCCTCCTCTAGCTTATCCTTTTTACAATCCCCATCTACCTCTAACAACAAAAATTACCTTTGTGCATTAAAATATGGGATTTAATCATAGTTAACTTTTTTAAAAATTCTTTTAACTCTCTATCATTATTTAAATCCCAATTGTTCCTCCATGATTCCCATCGCATAACCAAATCAATACTTCCTTGGCACTCATCATAGTGATTATTGCACATTCAATTGGTCCTCTACACATCTGTGTTCTTGTAGAAGGCATACTTATTGGGGTGGTTGTGAGATGTTGCCATTCTATTTATGGGTGACTTTAACCCTTCTTTACTACCAATAATATTCACACAAAAGGTTTTTTTCGGCTGTTAGGTCTGTGCCAAAGGAGTTACAAGTCCCAAAACAAGGGATATTGGAAAAGACATAAGACCAAAGAGTAATCACCAAAGAAGTATAATGTTGAAATTACCAAATAAAATCCAAGGAGAACTAGAATATAGATTACGGAAAAACATCCACTCACATTTACTAATCTCCTCCCTACCCACTGAAAGGAATTAAATTTAATGATTAATATTAAAGATCAATCCTTCCCATGGATGTTTCCACATTTTGGGTTTCAACACATAAATTATATGTACTCTTTCATCTCCTATCAACACAAGCATTAAATAATCAATATCAAGTGCAAGAGAGGAAAGGGAAGATAAAATCGTACACCAGATTTATGTGGTAAATCCCAAAATGGGAGAACATCAACAGGAAGGATTTCTATTTAATATTATTCATTAAATTATAATTCCTTTGAGTGGGTAGGATATGTTAGAAATTAGAATATTGAAATATAGCCTCTAAACTTGGAAGGGATTGCTTAAACTTCGATGCTCAAGTCTATAACCTATTATTCTATTAGAGGGTTGGGATTAGGTAAAAGAAAATACAAGAAGCAATACATGTGGAAATATTGGTTGAGGATGAGTCTTGCATGAAAAACCTTTGCCTCATTTATGATACATACATACATACATGTGTGTGTGTGTGTGCGTGTGTGTGTGTGCGTGTGTGAGAGAGAGAGAGAGAGAGAGAGAGAGAGTATAATGTGTTAACTCAATCAATTGATCATAATATTTATGTAGTGTTTCTTAACCGTTAAACTTAGAAAAAATAGTTATACATATATTAAAAATGCACAAAACTTGATACAAGATACAATTGAAATGAACAACGTGAAATGCACCCTTGCATTCATAATCAAAAGAAAGAAAGAAATGTTCACTTGGATTTTAAGGTGGGGCGATGTTTCTCTTGAGTATAGCTCCAAATACAACAATACTTGGAAAACCCTTCCTTAGCCTTCTATCTCTTCAAGTAGATTCTCAATAGAAAATCCCTACCTGCTTGTGGTCCCAACATTAAAAAGCACCAACTACCTAGTGGACCTTATTTAATAGAGATGACCCTTTTATAATAAATAATTTTCCACTAATACCTAATGGGACTTTATTCATGGAAGATGGATGGATACATTAGATGACTAACTCCTAGGTAGCCTAAAGTAGGGATGTTAGGGTAGAACCCTAACACACTCTACTCCTTCAAATTAAGTGCTTCCCTCAAGGATAAAGATGAGAGAATTGATGTAGAATTGTTGTTCATTCCCATGTGACATCCTCTAGTTGCAGATATTTCCACTAGACCAATACTTCTCTAACAATGTGATGACACACTTGCTGTTATTTGGTATCAAATAATGCTTCTAGATGGAGCCAAAGAGGTCCTTCTTTCCAAAATTGTGTTAAGTTGGTTTGCACCTTGAAATTCAATTCCACGACCTTCTTGAGATAAGACACATGAAAGCGTATGAATCTTGGAGTGGGATCAAAGAGAAAGCTTACAAGTCACTTATCCAATATGCTGGATGATATTATAGGGTCCATAGGGATTTGATCCTAGTTTCTAATGGATTTTATATTTTAGTGATTTTTGTTTATAAGGTTGAAGGTGAAGAAACACCCAATACCATTCTACAAAAGAATTGGTTATGGGACTCTAGTTTCCTTAACCTCAAGCATTGGAACCTTTAATTTAATGCCTTAGTGGAATTTGTCATAATCCTATCCATTAGGGTAAAATTCCCAAACTTACCCATAGATATTTTTTAAGAAAAGGCTATATCCACCCTACAAAACAAACTATGGAGGACCATTATGGTGGATCAATCATAAAAGGAGGATTGTCAATGGACAAATGTGTGAGTGTTGGTTGAAATATATATTAAAAAGGGTGTCTTAGAATATATGGTGACTTTAAATGGTGATAATGCTCATCTCCAAATCCTATACTACTCAAACATTACCCTTATATGTATTTAATGTCATTTATATGGTCATATCATTTAGGATATCCCTAGGACATTTAGGAAATTTGTGTGGCATAGAAACAAAATCATGATTTGTATGAGAGTGGAATAAGTCCCAAAATTCATAAAATCAATGCTATAAAGAATGGTAGTGACAAGGGTGGCACTCCAAGTGATAAATTCCTTTTGGTGTAAGGGGGTGATTCTTGTTAGGAGACAAATTGTCCTATGCAGGAGAATAAGGAATTAGTGTTGAATGTGGATATTGATTTCATTATCAATGATAGAGTCCCTCCAAATTCGAGTTTGTAGATATATGAATGGTGGATGGGTCGATAAATAACATCATCAAGAAGTTTCCTTCTATCATTTTGGAAGAAAAAAGTCCGAACACCTTTCCCTCTGACACTAATTTTATTGATTTTTTTATATAAGGAATAAAAACCCTAAAATTACATGTTAAAATGGATAACATAAATAAATGTTCCTTACAAAGAAAGACATAGGAAAGGTAGGGGTTTAGGGGTAGGCACTAAAAAGAGGATCCCACAGGATTCCCATCCCAAGGACCTTATAAGAGGGAAGGTTTTTTCAACTATCTTTAATCATCTCTCCATGGTTCTTCATATTTTTGGAAAGAACATGGTAGAAGTAGGTATGAAATCCACTTGAATAGGTTAGACTCCACTATGAAAATGTATAGGTTTTTAGGGTTTGATATTAGCAAGGATTGAGGGTCTTCACAAGAAGGTATAACTTAATTTTTTTTTTCATTCAAAATCCAAGTCCTTAAAAGAGATAAATTAGGGTTGTAAATTACCTATAATCAAGATTCTTAGAGTGAAATGACCCCTAAAAGTCAATGAGTCATGAAAATCCTCTCAACCAATTTAAGCAGTTTAGTTAGTAATCCAAAAAATATTTCCTAAGATAGGTTTATGGAGACAAAGAACCCTAATATTATGTTACTTCAGGAAATCATATGTAGAGGTATAGTAAATTTAGAATAATTAAGGAAAATTTTAAGGGGTGGGAGTTCACTTATTTTGACTCTCATGGATTCTCAGGTGGAATTATCTCAGGGTAGCACTCCACTCTAGTTTTGATAAATTCATACCCTATTTTTTCAAGTTTATACATGGAGTTGTTTAATAAAAATCTTGGATGGCCTTTCATTATGCTTAGTATTTGTGGGTTGTATGTTGAGAAACAATGTTTTTGGGAATATTTATTCAGTTTATAGGTTATCAATAGAGATAATATAATTATCATGGGAGATTTGAAATTCACTTTTTACCATTTGGAGGTTTGGAGGGATAGTGCCAGCGTGCATAGGAATACGGATTTTATTTCTCATTCCTTCAAAAGTGAAATCCTAATATCCCATGAACATCAAACTATGTGGTGGAATAATCATGACAACGGGGAAGAACTGCCCAATTGGTTCAACATGTTCTCAGTTTTGGATTCTTAGATTCACAAAGTGGATAAATATCATTTTTAGCCTAGAGAAGAATGATTATCAAATCACTATCTAGTTTCCCTTCTATTTGAGATAGGAGACATGAATCTGAGTAGTCCATTTAAGATAAAACTTGAATGTATTTAGGAGGAGTAATTTCAAGACATGGTTAAATTCTTATGGATTTATAAATGAAATTCAAATAATCCCCGAGTGGACTATTTACAAGGGCCCTTCCATAGGTAAAGATGAACATGTTTTTATGGGTAGGTGAGATATTTTAAAACTGGGACAAAAAAATCAAATAATTTGATTATAAAACTAATAAGTTTCTCATTAGGAACAACTTAGGGATATTTGGATAAACCGACATGTTAATATTTACGAAGTTGGAGGGAGAAAAAGTTAAAATCTTGATATATTGCAAGGAATAATGGTGGATGAAGAGTAGGGTGGTTTGGTTGGAGTTAGGGGATAACAAAAATAATCTATTCCATAGTTATGAAAAGCATCTGAATAATGTAAATACTATTTGGACTATGTAAAACTATGATGGCTTAGTGGTGCACAATTTCAATGAACTTGCAAACCTATGTGTGAGACATTTTGGAATAAATTTTAAGGAGCTAAATAGATCCAAGACCATATATATTATCAAGGTTTCTTATTCTTTCCCTATATTGGTGTTGGATGAGTATAACAAGAACATGATTTAAGAGGTTAGATCAAGTGATTTATTGATTGTTTTACTATTTTAAATAGGACAAGAGACTTGAGCTTGATGGTTGGATGGTGGCACTCATTTTAAGGTTCTACAAACTTATGGGGGGTATCTTCTTTGAGTGGTGGAGTAGGTACAAACAATAGGAAATGAGATGGGACCTTTCAATTCCACCTCCATGGCTTTGATCTTGAAGATAGATAATTCCACTTCTTTTGAAGAGTTTATACATAACTCTTTATTTATTTGCATATATAAATAAACTCTAAGGTTGTGTTAATGCATATTAAGAAGGTTTTTTCCTCTATTATCTCACTATAAAAATTTGGTTTCATTGAGGGGAGATAAATTCATGATGCCATTAGTCCATCTCAATAGGACCTTCACTCTAATAGAACAAAAAAATTCCATCAATAGTGGTTAAACTAGATATGTCATAAGCCTTTGTTAGAGCTAGCTATCTATGTATAATATTTTTACTAATTCATAGTGGTTTTAGATTGAAAGTAGCAAAATGGATAATAGGATGTCTCTCCTCAATTTATTATGTTGTTCTTTTTAATGGATTTTGTTCTACTTTTTATAGCAAGCTAGCGGTTTGAGACAATGTTGTACTCCACTTTCACCATACTTATATTCACTAGTCATTAGAGTTCTTAATAGATATATAGAGGCATCTAAACACTCAAATTTTATTAAGGGAATACATGTGGAGGTTGATGAATATATCACTTGTATTATTTTAATTGATGATGTCTTACTCTTTATTGTTAGTACATTTAAACAATTAGGAATTAGTTATGATCAACTTGGTCTAATGTGTATTTAGGTAAAGTGTGTTTCTTTAGTATTCATTTTTACTTATGTAATATGGTGATCATGATATGTTTTAGATATAAATTGATATATATGTTCATCGTTCCCTCAATCTTAATGGTTGTTGATTAATGGCATAACACCCTATTGGTTCAAGATATTTGTTTAAAGAGTATCGAGGGTAATTTTATTGATGATAAATTGTGAGGAAATGATATGTAAATTCATTTTCCTTTTATATTAATATATTCCATTAAGTTTCCATTTGGTCGGGGTTGTGGATTGTTTCCATCTCTAAGGATTTTAACCATGTAAAAACATTAGTGTATTGATCTTTAATAAGGTTTTCTAATAATTTTCTTAAGGTGTTCAACATGTGTGGAAATACTGTATTTTAGTTGAACATGGTATCACAGTGCTTATGAATACCTTATCTCATTGTTCATTGATCCCTTAAACCTATGTAGCTACATGCATTAAAGAATTTTTATATTCTGCTATTTCTATACATTTTTGGGCTAAGAGAGGTGTTCCAGTGCATATGGAGCTCTAGTTTTAGTTGGAAATTGTTTTTGTTTCACTCAAAAAGGTTTTTCTATACCCTAGATACAACCATTTTACCATATCTAAAGGTATACTATTTAAATTTACAATTAAAAAAATCTTATATTTTTTCATATTTTTAGCCTAGTTTTTTGTTTTATCCCACATTGTTACCTTTTTTGTTTGTGTATGCTCTTTTCCATTCACCCTATGTGAACTCAAAAAATCAGAATTAGATAAGAAAGGGATTTATTAGCTACATATGGTATTTTTCGTGTGCCTTGTTCAAACTCAATAAATCATAAAGATGATAAAAGTTGAGAATTTTAAGTTTTGAGAATTTTGTTTTTTATTTGTGTGTAACTATTTAAAAGTGTTTTGTAGGACAAAAGCAAGGATTTTTGGGCAAGAACACTCTCCAACAACAATAACAACCACTCTATTCTCCTTCCTAATATTACTATATATTTTGTTTAACTCACTTAGTTGAATGTTACTTTATTAAGTAATAGGAGCTAGGTTCGACTCTTTTTTGTAACTTTTAAGTTATAAAGTGACTTGATTG
>LPNX011126089.1:203602-253239 GCA_001517045.1 Pseudotsuga menziesii | reverse complement strand
ATAAATTGTCCCCATTAATTCCTTAAATAATGTAAAATGGGATAATAAAATTGACAAAGAACATGGATTTCTTGGGACACTCATCTATAAGCAATTACATTTCCACGTTCAAGTAATTGACCAACTAGATGTGGCTTGGAAAAAAATGGAAATTGTATTTGGACACCACAATGAGATTCAAGGTCACTAGCTTGAAAACTAGTTGGTTACTTTAGAACCAAGTTATTTTTCTTGCATTGAATACTATCTATCTAAATTTACAACCCTTATAATATTAGTTAAAGATTTCAAGGTATCAAATCCATAAAATTGATGGATTTATGCTATCATTGTTAATCTTGGTCCTCCTCATTTGTTTTTGTATCTACTTTCCACTCTATTAGATAAGTTGTAGGATTTGCTTATAAAAAACTTAGACTTGAAACGTTTTGTTATTCTTTGATTAGAGAGAAATTAGATAAGCTATTACATATTTAGGTAGTTAAAATTGTATGTACATAGAATAAATCCTTAGTGGCATAATAGAAGGATAAATCGAACCAACCAAAGAAGAAACACCCTTGCAATGATAAGAAAAATAAGGGTCCCAAACCCTTTCAAAAATTTGCTACATGCAATGGTGATAAAGGAACTAAATCAAAATGTAAGAATACTCAATGACATTGCATTTTTTGTGGACAAGATGGTCATGTGGAATATAAGTGTTTTGAGTAAATGGAAACTATGTAAGTAGCAATGAAGAAGTACAACATCAATCCTTGATTCTTCTTTTAACTCTTTTTCCAATGGACACACACTTTATACTTATAGTTTTTCCTTTAATACATTGTCTACGTATTTTTCTAATGAATAGCTCATTCATTCTGAAGCATATTATCATATAGACAAAGCTAAAGACATTTTTCTACTCTAGTTGAATGTAACACCAAACATATAGTTGTTGGTGATGATAGATCTATTTGTGTTGCAGTGTTTGGAATAGTTGAGCTAGATGATAATCATTTCAAATATTTATTATGTCTTCCAATTCTTTATTGCAATGTTTTCTGATCCTATCAAATAATTCATTCTAGTTAAGGTAAAGATCTAAATTTTTCACCTTAGCAAGTTGTAGTTAAGGATTGAAAAGATCCCAAGCATGTTATAGAAATTGGAATTGTTGATGATATTACTAGGTTGCATAGATTTGACAACTTTGGGTCATCATTTTATCTAGACACTTCATATTTTTCATAGAAATTATGAGAAAATTTTTGAATCAAAGATTTGGTCATGTAAACTATCTCTCATTGCAACAACTATGTAATCAGAAAATGGTGATTGGTCTTCTCTTGTTTCTTGCAGATATAGTGCCCATTCTAGGAATTTTCTAGGAATGTTTTTAGAAAACATCACTGTGATAGTTTTGAAAAGCATGCCTCTTAGAATAGCCAAACCCTCTTGCATATTGTTCACAGTGATTTGCACAACTTGCTTCCTTCTCCTTCTTTCTATGGATTTAAGTACTTGACCATTTTCATTGATGACTTCTATAGGTGCACTTGGGTTTACTTTTGAAAGCTTAAGAGTGAAGTTTTTGACATGTTTTTGGCCTTCAAGATCCTTGTAGAAAAACAATCTAGGTCCTTGTAGAAAAACAATATAGACATCAAATCCACAAGTTAAGAGCATATAATGGGGGCAAAAATGTATAAATAAATTTAAAAATTACTACATGAACACTAGTGCATTCAAGTGCAACATAATTTTCCATACATGCCACATTAAAATAGTGTTGTTGAGAGAAAGAATCACATATTAAAGGAAATGGAAAATTGTATGATCCAATCTAAGGGATTAAGTCCTTATTTTTTGGGTGGAATACATTAATTGTGCCAATTACATAGACAATTACACTCCCATAAAGGATTAAAATATATAATACAAGAAGAAGCATGAAGTAAAATTAAAATAGATGCAAGATACTTTCATGTGTTTGGTAGTGAATCATGGGCTCACATTCTTGATAAAAATTTGAAAGCATTGTTCAAATAACACGATATATTTCCATAAAGGTCAAACACCTTAAACACATACTCACACAAATATATCACAGATCAACACATGATTGTTCTTATGTGGTTAATGTAGAAATAGAAGCTCTAATTCTATGATTAAATATGCTAAGAAGAGGAAAATGGATTAGATATCACTAGTAAGATAATTATCACAATCATACACAGGAAAAATAGAGAGAAGAATAGAGATTGAATCCCATGAATGAAGAGATGAATATTGGAGTGTATCCTTCCATTGAATAATGATGAATAATAGTATACATAAGTATTACATCCCTCATAGGTAAAATTGAGTTGTATTGGAGACAACTCATCAAGATCAGAAAGATAGACTTACTAAATATGATAAACCCCCATATGTGGCTAAAGAACTTTCCTAATCAGTTAAGGACCTCTTGAATTAGATAAAGCATGAGTGAGTTGTCATGTATGATGGAAAAACATGCTAATCCTGGAATATCGATAGAAAATCATGGAGGATGGGCTGGGAAAAAAATATAGCAGTTTCCTAGTTGAGTAGATTTACCTTATCCACGGAAAAGCTGGAATAAACCAGTAAAAAATAGAATCTGTAGGAAGGCACAGTTACTAATTATGGAAGTTAATAAAGTAGAAAGGATCAACCTGTAATCAGGATTAAAGTGCTCCTAGGGTATATATGGGAATTATTGACCATGTGTTTCAATTGGATGCCAACTATATAGATTAGTGGGTAGGATATTAATCAAAATTTATTAAATATTTTATCCTAAGTTATGATGTGGTTTTATTATATCCCCACATTTAAAAAATTCATAGAGGGAAACCATCCATAACTCGAGCTAAACTGATACTTGAGGCAATCAATTAATGCTAAGGAAAAACATTTTACAAATGAGTTTCTCACAAACAATGACCAAGCAAATGACCCTCCAGTCTATTTAAACGAATATCATGGACCAATATGGTGCTAATCCATGGATCAATATCCATTCAAATCAAGGTGAATATGAACCATTGGATCACTTTATATATAGAACATATCATCACCATCATATTACATAAACACAATTACATACTAATTCATAATAAAGAAACACACTTTAGCTAAAGAAATAGTATACTAAGTTGATCTTAACTAACTACTTAGTGTCTAAATATCCTAACATCCTCCCTTAAGAAGAACATGGGATATGATTGAAGGATTTACAAACGTGACACAATAGGAGAAGGAAGGAGGAATTAGAGCATATCTTACCTTAATAACACATTCTTGAACTCCAAACATATCGAAGTTTAGAAAAATTCAATTTTGTAAGAGACTTAGAAAACATGTCTACAACTTGATCATTTATATGGAAAAGATAAATTCAAGAATGTGATCTTGAACAAGCTTTCTGATTAAGTGCGTCTATAACTCATTGTGTTTGATATGATGATGTTGAACTGGATCTTTCGTGATATTGAAGGATCTTTGATTGTCACACCAAATGGTATTTATATCTTATTTCTCAAATATAAACTCTCAAAGGATCTATCGAAGCCACAAGGCTTTGTGACTTGCATTAAATGCGGCTTGAAACTCTACTAATTTTGGTAAAAAAAGAGAAATAACTTATCGATTCTTAAAATCGCAGTGAAAAATTTGGAACCAATTCTAGAAACATAGCCTATAGTAGAGTTATAATCATTAAGGCCACCAACCAACTATAAATCAATGAATCCAACCAACAAAGGAGTCCCCTAAGAAATTTAATGAATCCCAAATTGAATTGTACCCTAGACATACTAAGGTATCCTTTTTGTTGCATTATAATGAATATCATAGGGAATTTGCATACATTGGTAAACAAGATTAACAACAAAAGAAATATCATTAAATATATGAGTAAAATAGAAAAGGCTTCCAACTAACTAACGTCACATGGTTGCATCAATTTTGGGTGTAGTGCAGGTGGTAGAAAGTTTGAATTGATCTTGGAAGGGATATGGGGCTAGATTAAAATCATCTTTGTGAAATCAATGAATAATTTCATAAGAATACATAGGTTGAGAAAAAAAACTCCTTCTTTGGTTTGGAATACTTGGAGGCCAAGAAAATAATGCAAATGTCCTAAGTTGATCATTTCAAATTTCCTCTCAAGGTTCGATTTCACATGGGTTAAAATTTTATAGTCACTATCTGTAATAATAAGGTTTTCAAACTAAATAAATAATATTATGACATGGTTTCCTACTTTATTGGTATATAAATTAGGTTTATAATGACATCTAGGAAAATTGGTGTCAACGAGAAACCTATGCATTTCGTCTTACCAAGATCAAGGATCTTGCTTAATGCCATAAAGAGATTTCTTAAGATGAATTATAAGGATCAATTAATTTTAAAATATTTGGGAGGTTGTTCCATGTAGATTTATTATTGAAAATCCATATTAAATGTGGAAATTGAACCCAAGTGATAGAACAATTGCACTTACAAAATTGCTAATCAAACATGCAAATTTACACACAAAAAAGACTAAAATTGGAGCATAACACTATCTGTATTGAATAAGTGTACAATATCCAACCTTATGAATTCACAGGCTTCTGAAATATATAATTACATGAGATATTCGAATGCATAAGTATGCCATTCGAAATAGTCAAAAAGTAGGCTTGCTAAATCTAGTCAAATCCCCCATAGGTGCATAAAGCAGTTTCCAAATCTACCTAGAGGCTCACAAATTGGAAAATTCAAGTAGGAAAGATAATAAGTGATGGAAATACAACTCATACATGCTTTTATTAGGAGAAAATAATGGAGGATGATGAGGGAAAAAAACAAGTCAACTACACCTAGTCTTACTTTCTCTTTTACCATAAATCTCAATAAAGCAGGCAACTTAGCAGAAAAAGAAGATATGCACTAGGGAGGATCTGGAATAAAGTATATATGCTAAATATGGATTCTAGGAGGTTTCCCAAGCACTCCATGACTTAGTTTTATCAATTTTGACTTTTAGGACTTGTGGAAGACAACTTGCATAGAGTGTAATATTGGAAACTAGGCAAATAAGACAAAAATGGATTAATTAATGTCTAAGGTAGCTAAATATAGGTTGATTATTCTAACAGCCCCCCTTAATCCTAAATTTAGGAGTAAATATAAAAAAACTATAGGGCCTAGCAACAAGGCTTAGTCACCCTTTACATACTACATGTCCATTTAACCAAGGAAAGAGGCAAAAACCTAGTCGAAAAATCCTCCCTTAAACATGGAAAGTAAAACAAAATTTGAAAATATTGTCATCAATCATGATTCATAGCATGATAAGCAATCCCCAGCAGTGATTTTATATTGCTGAATGTCTTCTCACAAAAAACTTAGGTGAAGATGTTTGTTACTTGTTCTAAAGATGCACAGAAGAGTAGGTGAATGGTGCCATCATGCACAAGCTGTTTGATGTAGTGCATATGGATCGCAATGTGTTTGGTTCTCTGTCTCTAAACTGGATCATTGCATATTCTAATGGTACTCTAATTATCACAATAGATAATAGTTGAAAACTCTTATTCAAATCCACACTCACCAAGTATCCCCTGCAACCATAAACATTGAGTTGCTGCATTTACAACTCCTCTGTACTATGCTTCTGTAGATGAGAGTGCTATGGCACTCTATTTATTGCTTCACCAACCGATTGGTCCTTCAGAAAGCATGAACACATATTTTAATGTTTACTTTCAATCTGTGTTATCACCTTCCCAATCACTGTCAGTAAACCCAATCAAATCAATATCAGATTTAGCTTTGTAGAAGATCCCATGAGTTCTTGTTCCCTTAACAAAGTTAAGGGTCCTTTTGGCTTCTCTACAATGGATCTCATGAGGATGATCCATGTATCTTGAATCCACACTTACTGCATAATAAATATCAGGTTGAGTGTGTGTAAGGTACGGAAAACACCCAATCAACTACCTATACAGTGTATTATTTACCATAGGAGAAGAACCTGCTTCTTCAAGCTTAACTCTTGAAAGGAAGGGAGTCTTTCTTGGCTTGAAATATTTCATGTTGAAATTATTCATAAAATCTAAATCATACTTGGACTGATGTACTTTTATTCCATGTTGGGATTGAGCAATTTCGAGACCCAAGAATTGGCTCAACAACTCCAAATTAGTCATAGAAAATGCATGGTTCATTGCATCCTTCAAGGAGGAAATCTCTTTCTTTGAACTTCCTGTAATCAAAATTTCATCCACATAAAATACAACAATCATCAAAGAACCATGAATCATCTTCAAATAAACATTAGGATCAGACTTGCATCGAACAAAACTCAATGACAGCAGAAATCCATCAATCTTGGCATACCAAGCCCTAGGGCTTGCTTAAGCCCATACAATGATTTCTTTAGACTACACACAAAACTTGGATTAGTAACAAACCCTTGAGGTTTCTGCATGTAAATCTCTTCAGTGAGATCTCCATTTAGGAAAGCACACTTCACATCCATGTGATGTACCTCCCACTGCTTCGAAGCTACAATGGCTAAGGCTAGCCTGATGGAGTCCATCTTTGCCACTGGTGCAAAGGTTTCATTCTAGTAAATACCATGTACTTGTGAGTAGCCCTTGCATACTAATATGTCCTTATATTTCAAAGGTGAACCATCAGTACCAAAATTAGTTTTGAAAACCCACTTACATTGAACTAGCTTCCTCCCTAGGGGAAGACAAACCAGTTCCCAAGTGTTCTTTTGGAGTGAGCTGAATTCTTATTTCATGTCTCTTTGTCATATTGGATCATGTGATGCATATTCATATGTATGTGGGTCTTATTCAACCATTATATATCACTTATCTACAAAAAAATGGTCTTTCATACATAGGGCACTCTCAAACTGAGATCTAGTCCTCTTAGGATCACTAGGATTTCCAGCTAGTTCCCTAGCTGCATGAATGGTATTTGCAGCCCATTTTGGTCTTGTAGGAATTTCAATATATGTAATTAAATCATAATTATTAGACATATCAGAATCAGAAAACTTATTTTTCTCTTCACTTACATTCAATGGTTCTGGTGGTGAAGAAAACTCTCCAACTTCAACTGCTGCTAAAGGCTCTTCTTGGAACTGAACACTCCTTTCAATGAAGGCTTTGTTTGTGATAAAATTGATCATCTTGTAAAATTTTGAATATTTAGAGTACCCAACAAATAGACACTCTTGGCTTTGGGGCTTCAAATCCTTTCTCTTTTCAGTTGGAATTCTAGCCCAAGCCTTTGAGCCAAAAATCTTGAAATGGGTCACATCTAGCTTTTGCCCACTCCAAGCTTCGAAAAGAGTCATACCATAAAGATGTTTATGAGGCACCCTATTCTGGATATAGGATGCATATTTTATAGCCTTGGACCAAAAATTTGTTGGCAAAGTCTTAGCCTCCATCATACAGGGTTCCATCTCCTTCAGTGATCTGTTCTTTCTATAAGCAACACCATTTTGATGTGGTGTGTAAGGGATTGAATGCTGCATCTGAATACATGGATATTCATAATATTGAATGAAATTAGAATTGACATACTCACCACCATTGTTATATTTGAGGATCTTGAGTCTCCTCCCAGACTGGTTTTCAACCAAAGCCTTAAAGACTTTGAAGAGGCCAAAAACTTCAGACTTATGCTTCAGGAAGTAGACCCAACAATACCTGGAAAAGTAATCTATGAAGGTCAATGCATATTTGGATTGACTCATTGACATATGAATAAATGGACCAACAACATCACTGTGGATCAACTCAAGAGGTGCAGAGGTTCTCTCATGACTAGCTCTCTCAAATTTATGCTTTGGGTGTTTTCCTAGGATACAACCTTGACAGACTCCCTTGGAAAAAGTTATATTTGGTAACCCTATGGCCATTTATTTTTCACTTAGATCAGAAAGATACTAATAGTTAAGATGGCCAAATATTTCATGCCAAAGCTTGCTTGCCTCATTAGCATGAATCAGAAGAGCATAAGGGTTTGAGTAGGGCAGAAAATGTGAAAACATGTATACCTTCGAAGTGTGATCTACAACTCCTTTTGCAATGAATTTACCATTCGAGATCTCTGTGATCTCAACATCATTAGGGGAGAATATGAACTTCTTTGGAGACCCTATGTGAGTCATATGATACACTAATAAGAGGTTAGAGGCAATACCTGGAACATACAATACATTACTAAACTTACCATGGTCAAGATCAATCCTTCCTTTCCCCAAACTGTTAGTGAGAGAGTCTTCTCCCAGCACTATTGGTGGAACTTTCGACATGTGTTAGCTGGAATATTTCACCTCCTGTGAATAGCAAGGTGTTCTACTAGTCTGAATGGTTCAGATCTAGAACAAATAGAGGACATAGGTTGAAGAATCTCCCTAGATGTTGTAGATATCTGGAATACAAGGCTTTGATAGTCCACCTGTGTACATGCAATCAAGCTCAACGTGAAATAGATAAAAGAAACCAAAATATGATCTACTAATCTATGCTAGTGACTAAGGAATATAGAAACATATATGTGAAATTACAACAACAACAACATATGTGGGATAGAAATCAACTTGCATTAAAGAATATGAAGAAGTTTACAATGAAGCCTTAGTGTTGACATGCATCTCCATGAAACCAGACATTCTCATCCCCAAAAGCTCTAACTCTAGCTCTCTATGCTCTCTCCAAATGATCTTGGGCCAATGATCAATCCAACAACATAAAAATACCTCCAGTTTTCTCTCCTCAACCATGGCTATGCACTCTTATTTATAAGGCTTTAATGGATAGAGTAAGTTGAGAAATTAGTGGGTGAGGTGGCTTTTAAGATCCTAAGATGAGGGATCTCAAGCTCAACCAACCCACAATAGTAGGGATAAGGTAGGAAACAAGGATTATCATCTAGAAGCCTCGAGAAACCTCTCTTTTTCCCTTTGTACCGATGGTACCATGTTTCTCCTTCTATGACAGAGCGGTTCTAGTAATAACCGCTTATGGGCAACAGATGATGGGCGGTACGAACATGGGTACCGCTCCTCGATAAAGGGGCATGTGTGGTGCTGAGAATTTTCATAGAAGATTGATGATAACCATAATTTTCCACTCCAAGAGTTGGGATTCAGGGAAAGTAGGAATGTCAAAGTTCTTATCACATGATGTTGATAGGATTTTGGTATAACAGGATGCCCCCCAAAGCATGAGTCTTAGAAGGATACAATAAATGAGAGCTTTGAGAACAAGTCGTCACCACAAGATGAAAATGTCAGCTCGATTAGAACATGTTGTCAACTAGGCATCTGTAGTACATCAGTATGTTGACTCATAGACACAAGTAACCAAACTCATGGCTGCAGACCAATATAAGGGAGATCCATGAGAGGAATAAACAAGAATGGCTACTAGAATACAGCGTAGATCCATGTGATAGAGGACTCAAACTTGGACATAGCTACCAGACATACAACATAGATCTATGTCATACTGACACAAATTTGAGCATAGCCATGACCATACAAATGTGGATCCATGATAGATGTACAAAAATCCATCGCAGCCTGGGGAAAAAGCAATGAGCACTTTAAACAAATATCTAGGGTCTTCATCTCGTCTTCCACGAAGTATGATTCTATCCATGTGATTACACTGATCTGAAGTCAAACATGGTAGAAAACACTTGATTACCGGCCAATGATGTGAACCGTTAACAAGTGCAAGGGAGATTACCATTAATGTCAGTGATTCCCAAGGTACCCTAATACAACCTATTGAGTGTGAATAGATGTCCTGATGTCAAACACCCAGTCGATTCTATCGATCAAAGGTCAATGATGTGAACCTATGTCAAGAGTGAGAGAAACTATCATTAAGGAATACAAATGTCAAGGTACTAAATATTGTTTCTCAAACTATTTCCCAGATGATGAGCTGATGTTGATGGGAAAAGTATTGTTGAAGGAGGGCCATGATGAGTCCCACATTGATGACACAAAACTTGGAACATAGTTTTGGAATGATGTGAATGTAGTAACCATATGACTGACTCAAAGATACTGAAACAAAGACTGTGTAGACTACAAAGGTTGTTATAGCTGATTTTACCACACTAGGTGAATCACACTTGTATGGCCTTCCCCTATCCCTCTACAGACTCCTTAGACCCCTTGGACCATTTTTTGTCCTTTGATGTTTCCTAGACCATCCCTAAAAACATGTGAAAATTGATATACGTAACTTTTAAACCCCTTATCGCGTATAAACTCGGGTTTGACCCCTAAAACCGCATACATCGGGATGTGTACAAAATCCAAATCCCTTTGGAGTTTTCCTTGACATGGATCTGACTCACTTGTCTCTTGGCCTTCCATATGCCTTGAGATCGCTCGGATTCGACCTTTCATTATCCCTTTGAAAAGCTATATAAGGAACTCTTTGGATACATTGAAGGCATAAGAGAATTGAGAGCAAAGAAACTATAGTCCATTGTTGCTGGAACTTGTGCTTGAGTCTGCATCCCTTTGTCCCTTGGAGCACTTTGGTGTTCTTCCCAAGATTTCATTTTGCTTGTAAGCTTTCTATCGAGAGATGGAGGATTGAGGTGGTGGAGGCCCAAGTGGGGGATTCAGTTTCTCCGATTCACAGACATGTTGACAGATGTTGTATTCATTGTAATTTGTGATTTTATATTAATAGAAATATCTTTTCCTGTCCAATAATGTATGTTTGAATGAATATTTTATCCATGAATGATTTAAAATGCTTATACATTGTTGATTATATATGCTAGAGTAGATCTAACACCAATATATAGTATGCTTGTCTTGTTTACTTGTTGTTGAGGAAGTGATTCATCAATTCAAGCTGAAGTTGGAAAGCTCAACGAGGATCTACTTCAACCATCTGGAATAAGGTACAAGGTCTAATCCTTTAGTGTTAGATATTTGATTTCTCTTGCATACTGGAAAGGATTGATTTCTAGAGTCAAGCTATTTGTTGTGGTACCCCAAGCCATAGGAGTTTCTCTCCGTAACAGAATTGGTGACTTTGCTAGGGAGTTCCTAGTAGTTGTCCTTTGGGGGTTTTCTATCGGCATTCAATGACTTTGAATTGCTCTTTTTTCTCTTTTTTCTGTGTCAGGTTTGGGGGAATTTTTTCCTGCTAGTGTCTGATTGGTGTGAAGTTTGTCTCAGCTTGTCTGTTTACCTTTATTTTTATGCACCTTTCTTCTTGTACATGATTTTTTAACTCACAGTCACAAATATATGTGGATTTCACTGCTATTTCTGCATACACACGCGGGTTTACTGCGAACAGTTGCGTATGCCCTTAGTTTTTCCTTCTAGAGGAAGATTGATTGTTACTGGGTGAATTTGGATGATTGTTGAGTCTCCTTTGATACTACTAGAGTCTGTATACACCTCTGTTTCTAACCAGAGACATTTTTTTTAGGGTAAAATTTCTTTTTTGAAGAATGTTCTTGTCATTGCATTTTTTTTTTTTGGGATTAGTGCATTAGATTTCTTTTACCTTAGTACTTTTCTTGAGTGCTGCTTGAGTGTGCTTGCAGAGTCTGGGGGTTATAGAACCATTCTTTTGCTTTAGTATCTCATTTTTATTTGAAAAAATCCAAAAATATTTGATTATCATTATGCATTGCATCTTGCATTTTGCATAGTACTTGCACTATATTTGCTTTGAAGTATTAGTCAGGATTTCATATAGGAAGCTTGCATTTATCATTCAAAGAAAATTGTGCATTTCACGTAGTATCATACCCTATTTTTCATGGACACAATGCATTTGCATTGATTGTTAGGTGTGCATTTTGCTTCATGTTGTGTCATAACGCCATTAGTTGCATGGCCATATAACTCTTTTGAGTAATAATGCCAATTAAAATCAACACTTAATTAAAATGAACTACACTATTTTATTTGATAAGGTTCACCAACAAGATTAGGTTTTAGGGTCTTGGAATAGTTCATTGTGAGTAAATTCTCCAAGACCACTAAACAACAACATATATGTGTCTGTATGGGTGAGTGTGTGAAATTCCTTGGTATAACCAGTGTTTCTCGGGATCCTCCTCTCAAAATAGAGTTAAGCACGAGGCAGTGTGAGCGGTTATTGATTTGGATGACCCCTAGTCATAACTGAGTAGCACCGAAGATATTTCTAGGATTGTATTTGTATCTGGGGGCTCTTTCGAGAGTTTCAGGATTTTCTACCCTACCCATATGGTCAATCCCTCCTATGACTGTCCACCTGAGCATTGATTATATTGAGGTGAGCTTAGTGGCCTTACCTAGGATATCGAGGGGGTACTCTGTAAGGGTTATTCTATGGGTGTCTCGTCCAAGTTGGGGTCAGACATCACAGTTGCTTTACACATTGAAGCTGAGGGACACAATAATTGGTTACGTACCTTTGCTTGTTGTGTATGGGAGTCTCAAACCTCTCCTAGGAAAGACATACCTACTTCATTCAAGAGCTCATTTATCCTACCCTTGATTGCTTGTGTTTGGCTTTAGATTTTATTGGTGTATGCTCTGTGCACGTTAGCTTGCCTAGGGTTTGCGTAATTAGAGAGTCTTTTATATTTTTTGAGTCATTGTGGATTCGGGTGTGACTCCTTGCCATTCTCGTCATTTAGTAGGAATTTCACCTTCTACATCTCCTCCTCCTTTGGGAGAGAGAGATAGACAGTCCAGGAAGACTACTTCGCACATTGATTCACACATGATGGGAGACCATGTTGAAGGTATTCCTGAACCACCTTCTCCCATTCAAGTGGAAGATGGGGAGTTTACTCCTAACTATGATCCTTCACCTGATTTGACTGAGTTAGGTCCTATGATTTCTGAGATAGGTACTTTCCATGATAGACCTACTTACTCTAGTATTGATCCCCTATTGACGCATTACCAGTATGGAATGACGGAAGATGATGAGACTCATTTTGAACCCATGAGCACTAGTTATGGTAGTTATGGTATGTCTAGTTTTCCCACACATGATTTGGAATTTCATGTCAAGTTTGAGTTTGAGCCTAACACTACGCCTGAGGGCACTCTCATTCCTTACCATGCGCAGAGGTTTGGGAGCACAAGTCACATTGCACCTTCCATCCCGGCGGTGGATGCTACATCACATATTCTTTCTAGGCCTAGGGTTAGTTATCCTATTAGGATACCAAATCCAAGATGAGTGATTATAGGGAAAAACACGTATCTAATTTCATAGGTCCCTTTGTCCTCTATCCCTAGTTCTTTGAATGTTCACCCTCCACCTCATTCACGTGGTCCTTCAAGCCGGAACGTTGCTACGAGTCATGTCTATATTGCTGTTACTTGACTAGTTGTGTCTCAGGTTCAAGTACTACCAATTGTTTTGGGAGGTCATGTTCATACTTCTAGAGGTCATGTTCCTACTTCCAAAGCGTATATTCCTACTTTTGAAATGTATATTCCTACTTCTTGAGCATATATTCCTACTTACAGAGTGTCTCATGCGACATCTCATGCGATGACTTATGGACCTTATTATGGGATGCGGTATGGATAGGGTTCTTCACCTTATGGGTGTGGGCATCAAAAACCTGCTTACTCTCAAAATTACAGCTTTGTAGCTCCGAATAGTCAAGGTACACCACAGTATGGTGCTTCCACGCCACTCTATACGGGTCAAACGGGAGGAGGGCACTATGGCCAAGGCCATGGTGGTTATGGTAATAAGACCTATGCGAATTAGAACTATCAGGGAGTGCTCCATCGACCTACTCATCCTAGGATCCCTTTCCCTACAATGCTAAATATTCCTGACTTGTCGATATTGACAAACAATACTGTAGTTAATGACCTGGCTTGGTCGGCTGTCCCTACTAAGCTTCCCTCAGACATACCCAAATTCAAGGGAAAACTGGGAGAGGATCTGAGCAAACATGTTACTACCTTACACCTATGGTGCTCTTCAAATTCCTTACACCAGGATTCGATCCATTTAAGGTTGTTTCAATGCACCCTTACAGGGCCTACTATGAAATGTTATATAGAGCTACGTAGGGGGGCATTTGCTTTGTTCGATGACCTAGCGATGACTTTTCTTAACCATTTCCAGCTACCAGTGCATTATGACATTGGTATAGAAATCTTGTCAACATTTCAGCAGGATAAAGCCACACATATCTCGGATGATATCCAAGAGTGGCATATATGGAAGAGGTTGATTAAAGCCTTTATACCGCTAGAATTCCTCCTTGAATGGTTCATTAAGTCGTTATTGCCTTATATAGCAAAGGATGTTTCTACATCTGAAGTGAAAAATGAGGAACAAGCCATTTTTACGGTGCAGGAACTAGATTTCATTTATGCTCAATCCAGTTTGTTATATGAGATCATTCGTAATGCTTCGTGTTCAACTTTCGACCCCAAAGTTAAACCTGGACCACATGCCAGTGGAATTGTTGGTTGTGCGAGTGCTAAACCTATGGATTTGGTTGTGAAATAGGTTAGTCAATTGTCAATCAACCAATTTGCTTCAAGACAAGCCACGGCTTCGTCTCAACCCACCCAAATGGCGAGTGTGCTTTCAATGCAATCGTCAGACTAGAAGGGTAACTAGTAACCCAAAAGGAAAAAAAATAAGGGTAAGAACAATCGTAAGGGTGGTGATAGGAATGAAAATGCTAATAATAATGACAATAACGCCCGTAATGCTGGGGGGGAGAAGCAATATAAATGTAATGTTAAATTTCCTTGAAAGTTGTGTAAGGACGATCACCTCACTTACTTGTGCCCTCGTATCAATGAAGCCTCGAGATTCTTAGCGCAGGGCCTAGTTGCGCTAACTAACCCTTTACCTCACAATCAAAAAATGAACTCGAGGACCCATGATCAATCTAGTGGTGATCAAGATCTACCGAAGGGTAGTGGTCAAGGTTGCAATAACATGGTGCGTGCTGCGAAGGTTGTGACTCGTGTGAAGGACTACGGTTCATCACAACCCAACCCAAAAAGGAACCTGATCCACCAGGGACTCCTTTGCGTATTGAAAAACCTATGGATAAACCTGAAGTTGCACCTTGCATTCCTAAGGTAGTCCTTAAGCATTCGGGGCACAATCCTAATGCCCGAATTTTGTCATTCACAAACTCACTACAAGAAGGTAAATATGTATTTTAACTAGACTATCATTCTTAACACAAGATGTCAATACCAAGTCAAGAGGTTTTATACCATGAAACGACACTTCTTTATCCTAGTACTAACACCTAATGTGTTAGGACACGAAAGGAAAAAGTGGATTAAAGTAGCATAAACATTATAGATGAAGTTAATCCTTAATGCATACTTGTTTCTTCAACCTTGCCAACCTTTATATATGATATTTCCTTGCACTTGTGGGTGCTCTTAGGAAAAATAGTGTGTCACTCGCAGATTAACCTTTATACAACCCATCGGTTATCCCTAAAATATTGCACTCACGAGTTTCCTATGTAGAATTTGTGATTCACTCACAAGTTTCCTTAATAATCCCTATGATTCCCTTAAGACAAACATAAAAAGAAAAAAATGATTAGTTTAGGGGAAATTGGGTTCGAAATTCTAACTTCCCTAATTCCCCTAACCATCATAGGCCTCATAACCTTTTTGGAGAGAAAGGTTATGCTGGAGAAATATCTTGGAGAGAGGATCAAGGAGGGCTTAGTTCCTGGTCTGTAGAAGAAGGCTTGTCTCAAATAGGGTTGTAATGTTCCCTAAACCTTCAGTACTAAAGAATGTATTTCTTCCATATATGTTGTAATGCATGTTTTTGTTGTTATGAATCATTATCTATGTGGTCATTTATTTCTAATCCAATTGTAATTTTTCCATGCTTCTTTATATAACAATAAGAGATATTGTGGAATATAATCAATCATTGTTGTAGGTATTGAACTACAGAGAGATTTGGAGCATTTGAAGAAGGGATTGCAAGCTAGGATCAACCGTTTAAAAAAGGTACATGTCCTACTAACCCTTATTCTATCTTTTTATGTTCCAAACCATTCATGTCTATAAGCCACAACCTAGGATGTTATTGACCCTATGACCCCAAGTCATAAGGTATATATCCCTCACAACAAGAGGAAGAGAAACAAATTAAGTAAAAGAGATAAATTTTTAAAGGGAGATATACTGACAAGGGTAGGTGTCAAAAAGGAGAGAATGATTGGAAATTCTCTATCAAGATGGTTACAAGAAAGGAAATAACAGGATATCCTTTGTCATTTTTGTCAAAGGGGGTGAATGATTAGATGTTTCCATCAATCCCAAAGGGGGGTAATGTTGATTTTGATTTCCATTGATTTCAACGGAGTTCATTAATGACGAAGGAATAACAAAGGACATGATGATAGGGAAAACTCAGTGAATGGTAAAGGAGTAAACAAAGGAATAGCCAAGGTGATGATGAGTAAAGGATTGGACTTATATTATACTTTTATGTTCCAATCTCATCCCTAAAAACCATCTTTTTATACCTATACATGGCTTTTAAAGCCATAATCGTGTGTATACATAGTTTTTGACCCCAAACCCGCATACATCGGGATGTGGGAATAAAGGAAAATATTTTTGGAGTTTTCCTCATATGATCCCAAATATCTTGTTTCTTGGCCTTCCATACGCCTTGAGAATGCTTGGATTTGACTCTCCATTACCCCTTTGGAGCACTATATATTTATCCTCTTGGATACATTGGAGGATAAATTGAAGAGTAAGGAAACAATAGTCCATTGTTGCCTCAATTTTGCTTATACTTGAGTTGCGTCGCTTTGTCCCTTGCAGTAGATAGTGTTCTTCCCAAGCTTGCCTTTTCTTTATGAGATTTCTATCGAGATATGGAGGATTTAAGTGGTGGAGACCTAGGTGGAGGACTCAGTTTATTTGGTTCGCATAAGTGTCGAAAGAGTTTGTCACTATTGGATCTCTGATTTATTGATAGAAATAGATTTTCCTGTCTAATTCATGTGCATTTGAATATGAATATTGAATCCATGGATGTATTTTCTTTCTTATACATGGTTTATTATATATTCTAGAGTATCTCTGACAAATTTATATATATCATGCTTGTTTTGTTTGTTGTTGTTGAGAGCAAATTATAATTGCAGTTGCATTGGAAAAGCGCAACGAGGATCTACTTCAACTGTATGGAATAAGGTACAATTCTATATCCCTTAGTGTTAGATTTGCTTAATTCTCTTGCATATTGGGAAAGATTAATTTATGGTGTCATACTGTCTGTTGTGGTACCCCCAAGCCATAGGAAGTTTCTCTCCGTAATGGAATTGGTGACTCCACTAGGGAGGTTCCTAGTTATTTTTTCTTTGGGTTTTTGGTATACAATGTGCTTGAATTGCTATTTATTTCTCTATTTTGGTGGCGATTCTAGAGGTATGTCTTCCCAGTAGTGCCCTGTAGGAGTAATTTGGTCTTGGATTATCATTTTTCCATCTTTTTCTTCCCGTACGCGATTATTTGCGTTACAGTCGCGTATTCTTTTGTTTTGAGCTTTATTTGGAGGATTGAGTGTTTTTGGGTGATTTTTGGTGATTGCTAAGTATTCTTAGGTACTATTGGTGTCTGTATACAGCCTCTGTTTCTGACTAGAGACCCTTTTTCATTTATTTTTTAATAGATTTTGTTATTGTCATTCATTTCTTCCTTTTTTGTTTTGGGATTAATGCATTAGATCTCTTTTATATTGCTGCCTTGATTGGCTACTGTCTGTGAGTGGTTGCAAGTTCTAAGAGTTGTAGGGTCTATTATTGCTTTTTATATCTCATTTATTTCAAAAAATACAAAAATATTTTGCTTTTTCATACTTATGCATTCTTGCAGTTTTGCACTTGCATGGTACTTGCATTAGGTTTTCTTATTGAATTATAGTCAGGTGTTCATTTAGGAATGATTTCATTCTCATTTGAAGGAAAAACTTGCATCTCATGTAGTTTCATACCCTATTTTTCATTCTACAAAAATGAACTTGGTATTGTTTGTTAGGTGTGCAGATTTATTTCACTACTGAGTCATAATCTCATTAGTTGCACGACCATTTCCCATTGAGTAATCACAACCATTAAAATCAACTCTTAATTAAAATGAACTACACATTTTTATTTGATAGGGTTCACTAACAAGATTAGGACTTAGAGTCTTGGAATAGTTCATCGTGAGTCAATTCTACAAGACTACTAAACACAACAATTAGGTGCTTGTCTAGGTGAGAGAGAGTGATCCTTGGTAAAATTAGTGTTTCTCATGAAGCTCCTCTTACACAGGAGTCAAGCATGGGCAGTGCACACAATTGTGATTAGGATAGCCCTTGGTCACTTTTTATGAGCGCCAGAGATACTTCCAGGATCGTATTCATATCTAGGGTATTTTGAGGTTGTAGAAATAATAGATCAATTCTATGTGCAATGATGCTAAAAAGAAGCACAGGAAATAGATCTTGCTACTAAGAATTCTCACAAGCATACACAGGAAAAATAGAGAGAAGAAAAGAGACTGAATCACATGAATGAAGAGATGAATATTGGTGTGTATCCTTCCATTGAATAATTATGAATAATAGAGTACATAAATAGATCTTCCCTCATAGGAAAGTCGAATTGTATGGAAACAACTCATAAAGCTCAAAAAGGCTGACTTACCCAAATATAGCAAACCCCCATAGGTGGATAAATCACTTGCTAAATCTATCAAGGACCTCACGAGTTGGAAAAAGTATGATTGAGTTTTCAAGGAGATTGAAATAACATGCCAATCCTAGAAAATGGAGAAAAACTAATGGAGGATGGGTTGGAAACAAAAGCTCCCAGTTTCCTAGTTTACTAGCTTTTATCTTATCCATAGAAAAGCAGGAAAAAGAAGAAAAAGCAGAAAAAAGCAGAAAAAAGTAGAATCTTCTATAAGGTCCTGAATACTAATTCTAGATGAACCCAGAATCAGAAATAACTCATTCCTAGGATATAGATGGCATGCATTGAATTTAATGTGCCACCTAATTAAGCTAGTGGGTGAATAATTAATCAAATAATGATTAATTATTTTATCCTAAGTTGTGAGTGGGTTTAATATATTCCAACACCCCCCTATAAGTCTGACTTTATGATGGTATGACAAAAAATATGGATGCATATAGGGCCCAGCAACAAGGCTATGGTCACCCTTTAACAATTATTATGTCCAGAAAAGTGAGGAAAGAGGCAAAACCACATGGGGAAAATCCTCCCTCAAGATAGGACAAGGCACAAAATTTGAAATATGTCTTCAACGTATCTTCATATTCACTTTAATGAGCTGAATGAACTGCTTCTGGATGAAGGACTTGCTGAAGAAATCATGAACTCCATGATCATGCACTGGAGTGTAGAACCTGAAAGAAGGAAGATGAGAGACTCCTTGTATCTCATCAACTGATGAAGTAGGAGAATTATTTGAATGCTTATTTCTGCTATCAAACTCTGATCTACAAACATAATATGAAATGGAAAAGAGATATGTGCATACTCCTTCCCAAAGAGTACAAAAAATAAGGCAATTTATTTCACACCCAATTCCCTGAATAGCTGCAAAATTGTGATGTGAATCACATGTCAATCTTCCAATCTGATGTAGCACCTGTATAGATCTGATATGAGGTTGATAAAACTCTGATATATCATAAATATTAACATATGGAACAGCAAATACAAAGGCTTTAGTGGGTCCATGAGGATATAGGGCTAGACTAGGAAAATTATGAGCAACTGGGAAAAACTGATAAGTGTAAAAATCTGAATGATGGATGGGCAGAATGAGATGTTCACAATCTTCAAGAAGGCTCTGAGTATTGATGCCAATAACAAATAAGGATATGCTGAAGCACATGAGATCAATTAAGGTAAGTGGTATGACACAAATAAGGCTTGATGTGGCAAAGCAAACATCCTGGAAGTCACTGGGTTGCGCACCATCAATGAGAGAGGTATGCAAAAGGTGTGAAGAATATGGCACATAGATCTCAAAATATAATATAGGAGATTGAGAGAACAATGAATGGGTTATAGTATCATAATAAATATCAGCAGCAGCTCCATATGTTACTTCTTTTTCATCAATAGTATCACAAGAAGAAAAATCACCTTCAAGAGACACAGAAAAAGATGGCTCTTCAATATTTGCTTCTTCATTGAAGGAGGAAGAATTCAAATGAAAGAGGGAAGCAGCAACATGAACTGTATGAGAAAATTATTCATCATTATCAACTTTATCAGATAATATAGAGGCCAAGAAATCTTGAGAAAGAGAACAAGAGGAGATGCTAGGTTCGCTCCATGCTTCATCTTCAATTTCCTGCAAACCAAAAGCTTTGTCCAAAATTTTCCAAATCTCATATGGATATTCAGCAGAATCTATGAGATGATATATATTTGGAGACATTCCCAAACACATAATTCCATAATCTCTATCACAATTATTAAGCCAATCAATCTTCTCTTCATAAGACTCAGGTTCACTCAATGCACCAATGGAGACATCAAAGAGACATTGCCTCTTCAAGTATGCACTCATCTTTGGCTTCCAATCAGCATAGTTGAAAGGAGATAGTAGAGGAAATTTTGAATCCATATTGAATTTGTTGATAAGCTCAAGGAGATACTCTCTACAACCTGCAAAAACAAACTAGGAGAAAATCTTGTAAGCTAGACAAGCTCTTCTTCAAAGAGGGATAGGAGACTGGAAGCGCTCCTCAACTTTGTAGAACTCGATCAACCTACTGCTCTGATACCATGTAGAAATAATAGATCAATGCTATGTGCAATGATGCTAAAAATAAGCACAGGAAATAGATCTTTCTACTAAGAATTCTCACAAGCATACACAAGAAAAATAGAGAGAAGAAAAGAGACTGAATCACATGAATGACGAGATGAATATTGGTGTGTATCCTTCCATTGAATAATTATGAATAATAGAGTACATAAATATATCTTCTCTCATAGGAAAGTCGAATTGTATGGAAACAACTCATAAAGCTCAAAAAGGCTGACTTACCCAAATATAGAAAACCCCCATAGGTGGATAAAGCACTTGCTAAATCTATCAAGGACCTCATGAGTTGGAAAAAGAATGAGTGAGTTGTCAAGGAGATGGAAATAACATGCTAATCCTATAAAATGGAGAAAATACTAATGGAGGATGGGTTGGAAACAAAAGCTCCTAGTTTCCTAGTTGACTAGCTTTTATCTTATCCATAGAAAAGCAGGAAAAGGCAGAAAAAGCAGAAAAAAAGCAGAATCTGCTATAAGGTCCTGCATACTAATTCTAGATGAACCCAGAATCAGAAATAACTCATTCCTAGGATATAGATGGCATGCATTGACTTTAAGGTGCCACCTAATTAAGCTAGTGGGTGAATAATTAATCAAATAATGATTAATTATTTTATCCTAAGTTGTGAGTGGGTTTAATATATTCCAACAGAGGTACTGGTTGGTTCTTTCGAGATTCAATATTTTCTACCTTACCCATACAACCAATCCCTCCTGTGACTATCTGCCTGAGAATTGATTATATTGGGGTGACCATAGTTTCCTTACCTAGGTATCATAAGGGGTACTTGTAGATGTTATTCTGTAGGTGTCTTTTCCAGGTCACGGGTTGGACAACACAGTCGCTTTATGCATTGAAGATGAGGGCCAATATAATTGGTTACAAACCTCTGCTTGTAGTGTATGGGATTCTCATACCTCTCCTAGGTGAGGCATACCTACTGCATTCAGGAGCTTACATATCCTCCCCTTGGTTTTCTTGTATTGTGGATGTAGATTTTCTTAGTAATGTGCTCTGTGTACGCTATATTTCTTAGGGTTTTGTAGTTATATTGAGTATTTTCTTTTTGTTGAGTCATTGTGGATCTAAGTGTGGCAGTATTCCATTCTCGTCGTTTAGTAGGAGTTCCACCTTCTACGTCTCCTCCTCCTCCGGGAGAGAGAACTAGATAGTTCGGGCAGACTAATTATCACTTTGATTCACACACAGATCTCACCATGAGTCACCATGGGTCTAATATTCTAGAGCGTATCCCCTCTCCACCTCCCGTGTGGGAGTTTGAACCTTTTAGAACATATGGGACTCCGGTAGGATCTGGCCACCATGTGGCTGGAGCATAACACAAAGATTTGTCACAATTTCTAGACTACATAAAAATAGATCACTGGTATTGGTCACATAATCTGAGCGATGAGACTCACCATGCACCCACTAGAAATAGCACAATTAGGTATGGCATGCCAAACCTTCATGAGACCGATCTGGAACCCCATGTTGGGTCATTTGTTGACCCTAGTGCTGCTTCTAGGGGGGCTTCCATTCCTTTCTAAGCGAAGAGGTTTTGTATTACTATTCATATTGCACCTTCCACCCCTGTAGTGGGAGGACCTTCACACATGCATCCTAGGCCTAGTACCTTTGTTCCTGTTTGTGGGAGTGATCCTATACATGTGAATATTGGGGGCACAAGTTACATCCCTTCCCATGTTCCATCATCTTCAAACTAGTTCCTTCAAATGATTTTTGTACGACACATCCTCCTCCTAAATCACATGGTCCTTCGAGCTAGAGTTCTACTGTTAGGCATGTTTTTCCTGCGTCTACTCACACCATAGTGTCAGAAGGCTATGTTCCTCCTTATGTGTCATCTGGGTATGTACCGTCTTATGGATAGTATTATGGACGAGCTTGACGACCAACTTATGGAGAATATTATGGACAAACTTATACATTGTATGGGTCCGGGTATCAACCCGCTTATCAATCTCCTAACTATGGATCCATAGCACCCCAACCTCAAGGTACTCCAAACTACAATACACAACCCTATATGGGTCAAATGGGAGGAGGTTACTAACCCATTGGCCAAGGCCATGAATTTTATAACAATCAAACCTATGTGAAACAACATTATCAAGGAGCATGGAACCAAATGTCTTAGCCTAGGATCCCTTTCCTTGCAATGTTAAATTTACCTAACTTGTCGAGATTTACAAATGATCCAGTTGCTCATGACCTGGAATGGTTGGTCGTTCCCACCAAGCTTCCTTCCTACATTCCAAAGTTCGAAGGTGAGGTTGGTGAAGATCCTGGTGAACACATCACGAATTTCCACCTTTGGTGCTCTTTGAACTCCTTGAACCATGATTCAATTCATCTAAGGATATTTCAATGCACCCTCATGGGTCCTACAATGAAGTGGTACATAGAGTTGCTTGTGGGGACTTATACATTGTTTAATGACCTATATATGACCTTCCTTAATCACTTTCAGCTACCCGTGTGTTATGATGTCAGTACTGAACTCTGTTTGACATTTAGACAAGACAAAGCCACCCATGCCTTTGATCACATTCAAGAGTTGTGTAGCCATAAGAGATTTATTAATTCCTTCATTCCAGCAGAATTCCTTTTGGAATGGTTCCTCAAGTATTTATTGGCTTACATAGTGAAGGATGTTTCCACATCTAGAGTGCAAAATGAGGAACAATCTATCTTTAGAGATCAGCATTTGGATTTTATTTATGCTCAGTATGGGTTCTTGTATGAGATCATACCGAATGTACCTAGATCTAATTTCGACCCTAAGTTTAAAACTGGGCCACATGTCGATGGAATTGTTGGCTCCACAAGTGCTAATACTACAGGCTCGGTTACAAACCAAATGAATAACTTGTATATTAACCAGCCTGTGTCAGGACAAGATACGACTTCATCTCATCCTACCCAAATGGCAGAGGTAATTTTAGTGCAATTTTCAAACTAGAAAGGTAACCAACAACCTGGACAAAATAAGAAGAAAGGTAAAAACAATAGAAAATGTGGGAATAGGAATGAAAATGATAATAATTAAAAGAACAACAATAATGTTGGGGGGGACAAGAAACCTAAGCGTAAGGTTAAATTTCCTTGTAATCTTTGTGGGGATGATCACCTCACTCACTTGTGCCCTCGGATAGAATATGCCTCGAAGTTCATCGCACATATCCCAGCTGTGCTGACGAATCCTTTACCACAAAACCATAATATGAACTCGAGGACCATGGATCCTGTTAGTGCTTCTAGTGGGACTCCAAACTTGTTGGACACCATTAGTTTCCATGGTTTCCAAAAATCTTGTGACATGTTCTAAGGATTATGGTACGTCACAACTGGACCTGGGGAAAGAACCTGCTCCACCTGAAAGCCCTTTGTGTATTGAGAAACCTAGTGATAATCTTGAAGCTCCACTTTGCATTCCTAAGGGAGTCTTAAAGTGTTTGGGGCACCATCCTAATGCCCGATTCACCTAGAACTATTATATCATCAAGGATTTGGGCCAAGCTCCTTGTGCGATGCCTTCTTTAGAATTTCTTCAGACTTGTCCTCTGCAAAGGAAATCCTTGTTTTATGCTCTTGGGGTGGCTGATGGAAGCTCTCCTTCAATGATAAAATTTGAAACTCATGGATTCCAGCCTCACTTTCCTTACTATGTGTCCCTTTTGGTTCATGTAGAGTGTATAAACAACACCATTAAGTGTACAATGATTGATGAAGGCATTGTGGCTTTCGTGATGTCTTTGGTGTATTGGAAGGGGTTGGGTTCTCCTACATTGTCTAATTTAGGCACCATGTTAACTGCATTTGAGGTAATATATTTTTGATCGCACTACATACTTCCTTCCCCTAAGGTCCAATTGGGAGGGAAGACCATTACGATCGAGGTTTATTTAGTTGATGCGCCCCTTGACTATAATCTTTTACTAGGTGGGAACTGGATTTATACCATGCAAGCAGTCGCATTGTCACTCTTCCAGGTTGTTTGTTTTCCTTGAGATGGGAATAGTGTGGCAATCGATCATAGATCCTTTGAGAATTCTAGTTCAAAAGCATCGCCAGGAGATTCTATCCCAGTTATCGATCATTCTCAACCGACAACTAAGAATATTGGGGTGGGCATGTATCCTTCGTTAATGGGAAATTTTAGTTGTGTAGTGCCCATTCTTATGATCAGTTCTATTCTTGGTAAGGATTCAACATTGTTGAGATTGGTTCCTTTTTGCACTTCGCATATGGATAATCCTTGGACTCTTCCTTCTCCGATTACTTCGAGTGAAGATTCTATACCTTCCAAGATGGACATGTCATTGTCTAGAGATATCGTGGCATATCAATTTAATCTTGATCCTATTGTAGAGTCTAGTACTTCCTCTTCATGGAAGGAGGAGGATGACCCTTATGCACTGCTTTCTTGGGTAGTGGCTTCATCTCACCCACATGACTACCTCGATGACATATTTCCATCGAACGAGTCTATTCTCAAGGCTATGTATGGGTTAGAAAAACCTTGGGGAGAGTTGCATCATAGATCTTATTTTCTTCCTAAGCTTGATGATATTGAGTGTGATGACTATAAGGAGATCTTTAGTGATAAAATTGGTACACCTGTGGTCCCATTAGGCTCTCCTAGAAAGTATGCCAAAGGGAACATGGCCAACTTGTCACCAACTATACCTATTGATATTTCTTGCATTCCTAGCAAGGTTGAAAACATGTACATTGGGGGGGATTGTTCCCTCGACGAGATTAGAGAATACACCGATCTTTTTAAAGAAATTATATATGGGTTCTATTGGTCACATGAGGAAATGCTATGAATTGACCCTCACATTGTCGAACATGAAATCAAAACTTATCCAGATGCTAAACCTGTTCAACAACGTTTGCATGCAATGAATCCTAGGAAAGAACCCGCTATTAAGGAGGAGATAGAGAAGTTTCTCAAAGATGGTTTCATCTATCCCATTCCCTTGATGAAGTGGGTGTCAAACCCCATTCCAGTATATAAGAAGCACAGAACGATCCGTGTATGCACTGATTTTAGAGACTTGAATCGAGCCTGTCCTAAGGATAACTTTCCCACACCATTTATTGATAAGATTTTGGATGAGTGTGCAGAGAGAGAGGTTTTATCCTTTATGGATGGATTTTCATGATATAATCAGATCCAAATTAAGCCCCAGGACTAGGACAAGACTGCTTAAACTTTTCCTTGCGGTGCATTTCCATATCGGAAGATTCCCTTTGGCCTTAAAAACATCAGAGCTACATTTCAATGGGATATGACCTTCACCTTTCATGATATTAAAAAGATTATTGAAGTGTATTTGGATGACTTAGCTGCTCACTCTCATATGAGGGTGCATCATCCTTATGAAATGTCAAAGTTATCAAATTTATTTTAAATCCTCATAAGTGCATATTTTGCGTGAAGGTTGGTCTCTTACTAGGGTTCATTGTTTCCAAAGAGGGTATAAGGGTCGAACCTTTGAAGGTTGAGTAAATACTTCATTTGTCTCCCCCGTGTAACATTAGACATCTTCAATGTTTGCAAGGTATGGTGAATTTCTTACGAAGATTCGTGGTCAATTTTGCCAATTTGACTAAAGTCTTGATGCATTTGTTAAAGAAAGACACTCTATTTATTAGGGATGAGCGAGCCAAGGATTCTTTCGATGCTTTTAACAGAGCCTTGGCATCGGCCCTTGTGTTAGTCCACCCAACTATAGCCGTGACTTTTTGATATATGTGTCTACATTTCAAGAGATGATTGGTATGGTATTGGTTCGAGAGGATGAGGAGCTTCATGAGAATGTCATCTACTATCTTAGCTGAAACCTTATTGATGTGGAGCTTTGTTATACCCATGTTGAGAAGTTGGACTTAGCTACTGATCTGATCCCGGGGGCGAGCCCGAAAAGTCATCGAACCCGCTCGAAAAAATCGGGACCAATAGGATCATTTTTCTAACGTTAGTGCAAGTGAACATGAGCATAATATAAGTGTGTAACATAGAATCATCCACATGAAAATGAAAAATCATTCAAGCACATTAGGGACATGATTTGATTACGGAGTTCACCAGATCTCCTAGCTACGTCTCCAGGCCTACTCCAAAATAGAGTGACCAATCCATTGCAAAGATGCACAAATACATAAGATACATCAAAATGGATTCACCTGTAGAGTCTTCATCATCTGTTAATCTCTACCTCCGCACCATAACTGACTCTGCTGGGTCACATAAGTGCACAAGCTATAGGACCCAATCGAAGACTACAGAAATCAAGCAAGCAAATGCCTGCCTCCTTTGCCTCGAGAAGTTGCCAAACATGGACATGAAGATATTTTCCCAATGTAGCCAATCACACTCTTTCAACTGACTCTATGAGCCACGAACCTCGAGTGGATCAAAGACTTGCATAATGTTGCAAATCGCACTCTTTCAACTGACTCTACAAGCCACGAACCTCGAGCTACGCCACACGATCTTCTGCAGGATAGTCTCAATAGACGACAATATGTTTGCATGACAAGTGCATCAATAAAACCAAAGTCACACTCTTAACAACCAATCCCTTCACCTTTGTCCTTCGGGATGAGAGTGTAGATGGTCACTACTTGCCTTCAAATGCAAATTGAAATGTTTCCTCCTTGAACTAACTCTGCTTCTTTGTCTCCTACGTTGGATCACCTTCGGACATGATGGAGCCATGCTTGCTCTCTGAGCTAGAACTACAAGGTTGGAGCCTCTCCATGAGCTTCTCTAATGGAGACCCCCAATGGGGCCTCTCAGATGCTTGCTTCCTCTATGGGCTACATCTCTCCAAACTTGAGCTCCCTTCAAATGCACATGACAAGTGCTTAAATAGGAGAAGCTACTCTTGGTGGCATGATACATGTGATTCTCCAAATTGGGATTAGTTACAAATTGGTTTGGCTTTTAAGAACATAAACCAAAAATATGGTTCATGCCCACATGCCCATGGGTTTTCACATTTAGTTACTTCCCCATAATGACATTTACAAAATCCAACAATAATCTATTACATAACAAAATCCCCTTTTTAAATAGCATGTTGGTTTTTCAACCATAAACCAACTTGTTACAACTTCTTTACAAATATGGCATGTTTGTTTTTTGTTACAACCATGCATTAACTTCATAACAACTCAAGGAATAAAATAAATGAGTAATATGTGAGTAATTTTTCCACTCACTTCAAATATTAATCATTTTACAATTTCTCATGAGTAAATGCATGAATGTCCTAAAACTCATTTCAAGCACAAATACGTGCATGCTAGTCATCATGCCACTTCATCATGCCATGTCATCATTCCACATCATCATGCCATGTCACCATTAGAGAGAATTTGAGGTAAAAAATGGGCTTTCTAAGAGATGTACTACAAAAATATAAGATATATTAAAATATTATGAGTTAGGGGTTTTATGGGGTAGGTATATATGACAACTCACCTCCTACACTACTTTTTATGCACAATATAAATAACCATGGTTGAGTTACTTTTCTAAATTGACTATAAATAAAATTAATAAAATAACTCTACAATGATGTGACTAAGATTCATTGTAAATTCCCAAAAATTTATTGTCCTTTAGCATTTATTTGTCTTGAATTTGTAAATAAAATTAAACAAAAATGAATTTAATTTATATGCATAACTAACGTATTTTTTTCATATAAATATCATTCATGAATTTAATTTATTTTAAAAGTACAAGATTATATATATTAGTTTGACATTATGATATTAAATACAATTGAGTGAATATATAATTTAAAATTAAAAAAACATGAAAATGACAATATATTATCTTATAAAAAAATGTGAAAGGACATTTTTATGAATTATGAGTGCTTTACTTGAAAATGACAATAATATTATTTTATGAGAAAGTGAATTGTGAGTACTTTACTTGAAAATAACAATAATATTATTTTATGAGAAAGTGTGAAATGACTTTTATTATGAGTACTTCACTTTATGACTTAAAAGTACTTGTACCACTACCTTGGCTAACTATGGGTTTTCATCAACCACAGAAAATGTGACAATAAAGCATTCTTAACTCATGCAATGCCACCTCAACCATGGGGGATGATGTCATCTACTAGAATATAATTGGTTGATTTTTATAGTACATTTTGGTCCTTTTGAGGCCCATTTTTGACCTCAAATTCTCTCTAATGCATGCCACATCATCATGCAATATCAAAATGCTATGCCATAATGCCACATCACCATGCCATGTCATCATGCCACATCATCATGCCATGTCAGCATGCCACATCATCATGACACATTATCATGCCATGTCATTAGAATGCACTTTTTGACTACCACGTGGCAGCTTGAGGGAGTGCCACGTGGCACTTCAGCCAAAATTTTCCCTGTTGGGGCCAAACTTCAAAACGCAATATATTTTGCATCCAGAGTCCGTTTGACACGCTGTTTGCACCGTTGGAATCGACTTGATGAGCTCTTAGACATGGTACTATTTTTGTTGCAATATGATGATTTTGAAAATTGGCCTTTTTAGATCCTCCTGGATCATTCCTCCCCACTAGGAAGGATTTTGGTCCCCAAAAGCTTCTTGCAGGTATGCTCATCTACTTCTTGCTTCATTAGTGCCTACACAAACTGCTTCCAATTCCTGGATTTTCACACACTGCAAACTTTTGCTCATAATAGTCCACAACCTGCAACACTTGTCAACCTGCTCTGATCTGAAAACAAGATCTTTGCTACTCTACGACGTTAACATGAATTGCATAAAGAGCATGAATGAAGCTCACAAATCCATAAGAAGAGAACCAAACAGCATAGAAAATACGCACATAAAGACAATAAGTTGATAACGAAGTTCGTCCAGGATGGACTACGTCTCCAGGCCTACTTCTCAATAGGAGGGCCGATCTATAATCTTAGCATAAGGCAAAATACATGGCAATGATACAATGATACCTTGGCGACAATGGTCAAGAAGAGAACCGCTACCAAAAACACAACAAGACTGCTTCGAGCAACTCTGAATCCTGAAGACGGTGTAAAACGAGTATAAACACTCGTAACTTCCTCCTACAGAGCTACGTAATCTCCCCTCTCTCCTTTAGCTACAAAGTCTCCACTCCAAAGCATGTTCTGTAAATGGAAATTAAGTGGGTTTATATAGGCTTAGGTTGCCCCACTCCACATTCTCCTCATGATTCTTTAGTAACAACAAATTTTTCCCAAGAAGGCATATGGTTCCAAATCCCCACACTTGGTTAGGATCTTCTTAAATTATGTAGTTGACATAGTTACAACTATGCCAACCACATTTTATATTTTTAGAATATTACAATAAAATTCTTTTCCCCCAAAACCACATGGTTCATTGAACCCACAATATGGTTTTTTTTTAAAACAAATTTTATATAACGTAACTTGTTTTTAGACCCACTTATAACCCAAACTCTATAGTTTATAATTCAACATGTGCAGAAATAGAGCACGAGCTCCCGTGCTGGTCGGAGCTCTCGGTCATGCTGGAGCAAGAACCAAGGTCGAGGCTAAGCCCCGGTTCCTTTGGGGCTCGAAATACCACTTTAAATAATATTATTTCCATACATTATACAAAGAACACTACCAGCGTAGTTGGTAAAGGCGCAGAGACAGGGTATGGGAGGTCAGGAGTTCGAAACCAGCGGAGTAGCAACATTTTGGTGAACTTCAATCAATATTGGCCAATCCGGGGCTACCACATGGCAGTTCTGGATGGGTCCACCCCAATGCCCAGTCAGCTGCCAACTCATCTTCCGTACTGCCAACTAAGTTGTGCAGTCACCTTCGTACTGACACGTGTCGCATTCGGATTGGTCCTTACTGCTGAGTGGATTTCCACCTCATCATCCGTACATGACACGTATCGCATTCTGATTGGATTGTACTGCCACCTATCTGTCTATACAAATACCATGTCATTCATTCATACTGTACATATTCCACGTGTCACCCTGCCAGTGGTTCCATGTGGCACCCCCATTTTGCCAAATTTGCCTGTTTCATCAATACAACAAAACACGATAACTTTCTCATACGGAGTCCGTTTGAGGTGAAACGAACACCATTGGAATCATCTCAATGAGCCCTTTGATATGATGGAAGTTTTGATGAGATTGGAGGACTTCAAAAAAATTTCCTTCTTGGATCCTTTTGGACCATTCCTCCCCACTGAGAAGCTTTTGGCCTCCAAAATCCTATACTAATCAACAGATAGGTGAGGGAATTTCTCCCTCAATTTCTCCTTCTCGATCCACTTGGATTTTCTTGGATGAGTGCCTCTGATGCCCACTCAAAGATAATCAACAACACCTCTGTGAGAAGTCCTTGTCCTTCTGTCCAGGATGACATCTTCCTGTAGCTCATCCATGTACTCAGGAGCAAATTCATCAATTGATGGAAATGATACATTCTCCCTTTCATCCATGATCATGGGAGGCTCATAGAGTTTCAAGTTCTCCACATTCACCACTGAGTAGATTTGCATGTATGGCGGTAGCTCTAAGCGAAAGGCATCCGTCCCAATCTTCTCCAAGATGGTGAAGGGACCATATCTAATGGGCTTGAGCTTCTTGCCTTCTCCTTTCATCCTCTCCTTGCTGATGTGAAGCCACACTTGATCTCCTACCTGAAACTAATGATCAACTCTATGCTTGTCATGGAGAGCCTTGTATTGGGATTGACTCTTCTCCAACTGCTCTTGCACTGCTTGATGTACCTGTTGAACTCTTTGAATGAACTTGTGGGCTTTGTCTTCATCCTTGGAAGTGCTTGAATCAACCTCTCTCCCATAAGTCAAGTCCAATGGAGTCTTTGGAAAGTACCCAAAGCATGTCTCAAATGGCGAGCTCTGAGTGGAAGAATGCATAGCCCTGTTGTAGGCATGCTGCACATACTGGATCTTCTCATCCCATAACTTAGGATGCTTGTTGCAATAACCTCGAAGCAAATGAAAAACTATCCTATTGACTACCTCTGTCTGTCCGTCGGTTTGTGGATGGAAAGCGGTGCTCCTCTTCAGCTTGGTGTCCATCATACACCATAATTTTGTCCAAAACTCTCCAAGGAATCGGGAGTCTCGATCTGAGATAATGGACATAGGGAGTCCAAAGTGAACCCATACATGCTGAAAGAAAAGAGAAGCAGCCTACTCTGCAGTGACCTGCTTTTTACATGGCATAAGAATACACATCTTGCTAAACCTATCCATGACCACATACAAGTAGTCATGACCCTTCCTAGACATAAGGAAACCCCCCACAAAATCCATGAAAATTATTTCCCAAGGATGGGAAGGAACAGGAAGTGGTGAGTACAGCCCCAATTTTCTATTAGTGGGCTTACAAGTAGAGCACATCACACACCCCTTTACATATTTTGTTATAATGTCTTTCATGCGAGGCCAATACATGAGTCTTTGCAAATGAGCCAAAGTCTTACCTACCCCAAATGCCTTGATACAAGAGAAGTATGAGCTTCTCGTATTACATGGACTCTTTCACTGATAGGAACACATAGCTTGCCCAAATGATAGAGCAAATTTCCTTGCAAATAGTAATCTTCCACCTGTGTACCATTGGTTAGCTTCACATAAATCTCCTTGAAATCATCATTAGTAGCATACTGCTCAATATAACTTTCATGGGATAAAGAAGCATTTTTCAAAACAATAGATGCAACAATAGGAGGTCTAGAAAGCATATCTGCCACTTTGTTACTAGTACCCTTCTTGTACTTGATCACTAGATGGAATTGTTGAAGAAATCCCATCCACCTGAAATGATGAGCTTGTTGGAGCTTAGTCTGGGACTGGAGATACTGCAAGGGCTGATGATCGGTATCGATGATCGTCTCCTTACCCATCAAGTAGTGTTTCCAGTTCTTGACACTCTGAACCAAAGCATACAACTCTTTGTCATAGGTGGGGTAGTTGATCACTGCTTGAGTAAAAGTCTCTGAATGGTAGCAAATAGGCTTGTGGTCCTACATCAATACTGTCCCCATGGCATATCCACTGACATCTGTCTCTATTTCAAATGGTTGTTGCAAATAAAGCAAGGCTAGGACTGGGGCGGTGCTGATCTTTCCCTTCAATGTGTTGAAGGATTTCTGTGGCTTACCTCCCCACTGGAAGGCTTTCTTCACACTTGTTAAGGCATGCAAAGGAGATGCTATGTATGAGAAGTTCTGAATGAACCTCCTCCAATATTGAACAGCTCCTAACAAGCTTCTCACTTCAGTAGCATTAGTAGGCTTAGGCCAATTGACAATTACATCAACTTTTGAAGGATCAATTTTTAAATTTCCACCTCCTACAATATGACCCAAGTAAACTAATGAAGTTTTTCCAAATTCACACTTTGACAATTTTACATACAATTTCTCCTTTTTCAAAGTGTCCAACACTATCTTTACATGCCCTACATGTGCTTCCCAAGTTTTACTAAAGACCAATATATCATCTAGATAAACAATGACAAAATAATCTAAGAATGGTCGAAAAACATCATTCATTACCTGCATAAAGGTTGCAAGTGCATTGCAAAGCCCAAAGGGCATCACCAACCACTCAAATAGACCTTGCTTGGTATTGAAGGTCATCTTCCACACATCACATTCTGTAATTCTGATCTGGTGGTATCCACTGCGCAAATCCAACTTGGTAAAGAACACAACATCTTTCAACTGGTCAAGCAAGTCATCTATGCGAGGAAGCGGGTATCGATTCTTGATCGTGATCTTGTTGAGAGCCCGATAGTCAAAGCACATCCTCCATGTGCCATATTTCTTCATCACCAACACAATCGACGAACCACATGGAGAGGAGCTGGGTCTGATCACTCCGTGGTCTAATAAATCTTGAACCTGCTTCTTAATCTCTGCCATTTCAACTACAGACAACCTGTACATGCCCACATTCGGAAGAGGGGCATCCTGCTGGAGATGAATCTCATGTTGAAAGAGTGTGATTGGCTACATTGCAAAAATATCTTCATGTCCAAGTTTGGCAACTTCTCGAGACAAAGGAGGCAGGCATTTGCATGCTTCATTTCTGCAGTCTTCGATTGAGTCCTATAGCTTGTGCACTTATGTGACCCATCAGAGGCATTTATGGTGTGACGGTAGAGATGAACATATGATGAGGTAGTTATTGGTCCCAATTGTTTCAAGTGGGTTCGATGACTTCCGGGGGTGATCCCAAGAAGTCATCGAACCCGCTCGAAACAATCGGGACCAATAGGCTTGTTTTTCTGACGTTAGTGCAAGTGAACATGAGCATAATATAAGTGTGTAACATAGAATCATCCACATGAAAATGAAAAATCATTCAAGCACATTAGGGACACGATTTGATTACGGAGTTCACCAAATCTCCTGGCTACGTCTCTGGGCCTACTCCAAAATAGAGTGACCAATCCATTGCAAAGATGCACAAATACATAAGATACATCACAATAGATTCACCTACAGAGTCTTCATCATCTGTTCATCTCTACCACCGCACCATAACTGCCTCCGATGGGTCACACAAGTGCAGAAGCTATAGGACTCAATCGAAGACTGCAGAAATCAAGCAAGCAAATGCCTGCCTCCTTTGTCTCGAGAAGTTGCCAAACTTGGACATGAAGATATTTTCCCAATGTAGCCAATCACACTCTTTCAACTGACTCTATGAGCCACAAACCTCGAGCAGATCAAAGACTTGCATAGTGTTGCAAATCGCACTCTTTCAACTGACTCTACGAGCCACGGACCTCGAGCTACGCCACACGATCTTCTGCAGGATAGTCTCAATAGACGACAATATGTTTGCATGACAAGTGCATCAATAAAACCAAAGTCACACTCTTACCAACCAATCCCTTCACCTTTGTCCTTCGGGATGAGAGTGTAGATGGTCGCTACTTGCCTTCAAATTCAAATTGAAATGTTACCTCCTCGAACTGACTCCGCTTCTTTGTCTCCTATGCTGGATCACCTTCGGACATGATGGATCCATGCTTGCTCTCTGAGCTGGAAATACAAGGTTGGAGCCTCTCCATGAGCTTCTCCAATGGAGACCCCCAATGGGGCCTCTCAGATGCTTGCTTCCTCTATGGGCTACATCTCTCCAAACTTGAGCTCCCTTCAAATGCACATGACAAGTGCTTAAATAGGAGAAGCTACTCTTGGTGGCATGATACATGTGATTCTCCAAATTGGGATTAGTCACAAATTGGTTTGGCTTTTAAGAACATAAACCAAAAATATGGTTCATGCCCACATGCCCATGGGTTTTCACATTTAGTTACTTCCCCATAATGACATTTACAAAATCCAACAAAAATCCATTACATAACAAAATCCCTTTTTTAAATATCATGTTGGTTTTTCAACCATAAACCAACTTGTTACAACTTCTTTACAAATATGGCATGTTTGTTTTTTGTTACAACCATGCATTAACTTCATAACAACTCAAGGAATAAAATAAATGAGTAATATGTGAGTAATTTTTCCACTCACTTCAAATATTAATCATTTTACAATTTCTCATGAGTAAATGCATGAATGTCCTAAAACTCATTTCAAGCACAAATGCATGCATGCCAGTCATCATGCCACTTCATCATGCGATGTCATCATTCCACATCATCATGCCATGTCACCATGCCACATCATCATGCAATATCAATATGCTATGTCATCATGCCACATCACCATGCCACATCATCATGCCATGTCATCATGCCACATCATCATGCCACATCATCATGCCACATCATCATGCCACATCATCATGACACATTATCATGCCATGTCATTAGAATGCACTTTTTGACTACCACGTGGCAGTTTGAGGGAATGCCACGTGGCACTTCAGCCAAAATTTTCCCTGTTGGGGCCAAAATTCAAAATGCAATATCTTAAATGCATTCGGAATCCGTTTGACACGCCATTTGCACCATTGGAATTGGATTTCTGAGCTCTTAGAAATGGTACTATTTTTGTTGAAATATGATGATTTTTAAAATTGGCCTTTTTAGATCCTCCCGTATCAGCTACCATTCATGTGGTTCAACATTTGAGGTATTATATCCTTCATCGCCAAAATTTTGTTATAGCTCACAATAATCCATTTCAGTTTTTCCTCACAAGAAGGATGATAGGGGAAAAGTACAATAAGTGGACTGGTATATTGTAAGAATTTGACCTCAAGTTTTTTTTGACGAAGTCAAAGAAGTCATTGATTTTTGTTGAGCTCATATCTGATTTTTTGAGTTTGGATGGAGGAGAGGTTCATGAGGACTCTTTTGTCGATGAGAACATTTTTATCATTTTGAATGTGGACCCATGGTATGGGTACATTATTGTCTACTTACAAACTTTGAAGGTTCCTTCTCACCTCTCACGAGATGAGCATCAACGACTACGACATGTAGTGAAGAATTACCTCATTGTGGATAACAATTTGTACAGTGATGGGGTTGGTTCCATTTGGCATCGGTGCTTAAATCACGAATAGGATGAAGTTTTGCTGAGTGATTGCCATGGAGGTTCGTTTGGTGGTCATTTATCTAGGATTTCTATAGCTTAGAAAATTTTGAGAGCGGGATATTTTTGGCCATACATATTTAAAGATTGTGTTAATATGGTCAAGTGGTGCCACCCTTTCCAGGTGTTTGCATGAAACATGCACTAACGTCCTTCCCCTTTTCAACCTATTATCACCACCGGTACATTCACCAAATAAGGGGTTGATTTTATGGATTGTAAACCAACTTCGGCTGGGGGGAACCATCACATTATTGTGGTTTTTTACTATTTCATGAAATGGGTAGAGGTTATGCCCACTATTAAATATAACGGTGATACAACTACACATTTCGTATTCAATCAATTTATCACCCGGTTCGGTATCCTGAGGGATCTTGTCACTGACCATGCTAGGCTCTTTTAGAATAAGATGATGGAAGAGGTGTATTTGAAGTTAGGTTATAAGCAAGAACATTCCTCTTCTTACTATCCTCAAGCGAATGAATAGGTTGAAGCAGTGAACAAGTCACTTAAGTCCATTCTCCAATGAACCATTGCACAAATCAATACTAATTGGCATATCATGTTATATCCTTCTTTGTGGGATTATTGAACTACAATTAAGACTGCCACCCATTTTTCTCCATATTATCTTGTGCATGGGGTGGATTCGATCTTATCGAGTGAGTGTGAAATCCCTTCTTTGAAGCTAGCTATGGATATTTTACTAGAGACTTCTACATTGGAAGAGATTTTGGTCCACTTGGAGCAGCTTAATGAGCAACATTGCGATGATTTAGTGGCTCTTGATATTAATAAGCATTGCGTTAAGGTCCACTACGATAATTATTTCCATCCTAGGATGTTTAGTGAAGGTGACTTGGTTCTTTTGTGAGACCAAGCTAAGGAACCCTTGGGGGAAGGAAAGCTTAACCCTATGTGGCATGGTCCTTACATAGTCAAGCATGTATTAGATAAATGTTCCTAGTAGTTGATCTATTATGAAGGGATGGCCTTGGTGGAGCCTAGAAATGGGCTCTATCTTAAGAATTAATATGCATGATTCTTAGCCGAAGTTGATTTGTTGTATATTATTGTACATTTGAATAGCTTATTTTTGGTCTTCTTGTGGTGATCAAGTTTGTTGACTAACTTTTGTTTGTTGTGGAATATGTTGACAGAGTCTTTGGTTTATGTAGGATTCACTGATGGTGCAAGACACCACACTCAAAATCAGATTTGACTACTTGGGTGATTTACACTCCTATGGGTTAGGTGTTTTCTTCATGAGATGTGTGTTTACGACCTTCATCGAACAATGTTGTAGAGTATAGTGTCGTTATTGAGTTATTGCGTGATGCCATTTCACATGGTATTCACTCTCTTGAGGTACGTCTTGATTCATAGTTAGAGGTCTCACAACCAAATGACTTATATCATGTTAAGGATCCAAATTTTTTATGAAGGTTATTGTGTGTCATGTTGCTAGAATGGTAATTTGAGAGCATAACATACACCCATATTACAAGAAATTTTAATCAAGTTTTTGATTCATATGCTAACTATGTACTAGATTGGCATTTGTTTCACAGATGATAAAGCATTCACAAACACATTTACACATGTAAATAAAGTAATAACTGATCATTATAGGTATTTTTCATTAAAATATATGTCCAAAATGTGGTGTCATAATACATAAGTGTCATATACAAAAATGGGGCTTTCGAGCCACCAAAATATACTACACGGTCATACAACAAAAATTACACCCAGGTCTCTAATCCTGGGGAGGAGGAGGGTGTTGATCATGGTAGCACACTATGGATCTAGCTAGTTGTTGAAAAAAACACACCCATGCGCATGGCACACCAACCACCTGGCGTTGCATGGCCTCCGGAAAGTCCTTGACTTGTGCCATGAGAACTCTATGTTTCAATCCAACAAAGTTTGTGTGAATTCTTTGGAATGTACGCTCCGCATCCACACCCATGATCTCATCTCCTCTTCCCCTCTGTTGATGATGAGGGAATACATATGGCCGTCATGGTCCCACATCTGCATGTACATGATCAAGTATCACTATATGTCATCACACCAAAAACATGTATCTTTTATTCCATATATCAAAAAACACAAAAATGTAATTATTCAAAAAAAACAAGTTTGAGTTGGTATTTGTTACCTATCTCCCCATATGCAGAGCCTAGTGGAATGGGAATGTATGGGTCTCCCTGGAAGTATATCCCCTTGTAGGGGTAGTCATCTATGGTTATGATCTACCTACGTCACCAGAGGAAGAAATTTGTTGGGTAGGGGTTGGCCACTCTCCCCATTCCTAGTCTCCAAATGAAATTAGACCATCGTAGCTGAGCTGGATCCCGAGCACCATGTGGGGAAATATCAACTCTTGGGCTTAGCCTCGATACATGCTCAAAAAATAAAGAACTCAATATGCTTTTGAAACCGAAGTTCCTTATCCTGGCATCTTGCATTCTGTGAGTTGTTGCTTCATGTTGCTCAACAGTGAGGTACTCCAATCATATATAGTAGGCTGCATACACTCTACCGCATAGAACATCAAATTCCTTGAATCCTGGTGGAGGGATGCCAACCTCACTATCTTGCCAAGTGCCAACAGTATGGCCTTTATCCCTAGGTTCTGGATCGAGTTTGTTAAGATTTCACTCCCAACCTTTTCTGTATCTGAGAGGAAATAAACAACAATGCACTCCTCTATGATCAGTCCACCTCCTATCCCACAAGCTCATAGGTTTACCACTTCCCCTCTTTGGGATAGTCCTATAATGAAATAAATATCCTCAACCTAAAGGCTGAGGGGCATCCCATCTAGCTGGAATGTCTCCGAGTCAAGATCTCAATACTCTACTAGCATTTGGAGTAGCCTTGGTTTTTCCCTCAAGCTTCCAAGGCTTCAAAACTTGTACAAACCACAAACACTCAAAGCTTGTTGAGCCATCAGGTCAGGCTTGCATGTACCTATCAACACCCTCATGCCACATGTTCTCTACACTCAAGAACCATCCTACACAATAATTTCCAAGTATCATTATTTTTTTACCTTGATTTTTCTATTTATGGCCCTATACGTAGGTATCGTAGTTTTTTCTGCTTATGTCCAACCCTATACATGGAAAAAGACCTGATTTCCATGTGGGCCAAAACCACCTTGTTTGTGATGGCCCAAAATAAAAAATTGACCATCAAATTTAAAAACAAAAGAATGGAAATGGAAGAGTGGGGAATGATGATCTACCTAAACCAGACGGTGTGCTATTTCGTGCACAGATGCTCCCAAAATTAGCTTCTAAAGTTTTTAGTCCAAAAACACTATGTTGGGTAAATTTTCAAATGGTATGGAAAAAATTATTTTTTCACTATTTTATAGAAATCATTTTGAAACTTTTACCCACTTTTCTATAGTTTGGGCTATTTTTGACCATTTTTGGACCATTTGGCCTAATATTGTGTTGTAGGGACTTGTTTTGAGCGCGTTTTGACCGAGTCTTTGATCCATTTGTGCTTATCATAGGTATAATTTCTGAACATGAATATAGGTTAGTATTTCACATCCGCTTGAAATTTTCATGAACTTATGACCGTTTCAACCTTAGTTACGAACCCATTCCACGATATCACAGAACTTTCATGTTGTTGTTAGAAATGGTATTGTGCAAATGGTAGAGATTTCTTATACATGGGTGCCCTAGTTAGATCCTATTTTGAATTTGGTACCCACGTTGAGATTCCTCCATTAGGTTGTGGGAGTCGCTTTTTAGTCTCACCATGTCCTTGAGAAAGAGCTTCATACTCCTCTTGAATTTTATGCTGGATTTTTTCCATAGGGACTCCCTTGTATATATCAATTTGTAATTTCATTTCATGAGTTTTTCTACCTTATTGAGCCTTACATCAGCTCCCTACTTCATATTTATAATCCATATAGCTTGAGTGTGTCTCATGTCTAGCCAAGAAGAGCCTTTTACATATCCTTTGCATCTTTATCACCCCTTTACTAGGAGGAGACCTTCCCACGAGTGTCGTTAACCTACACATACTTCCTTGCATTGAGAATAGGTATGTTCCACTTCTTGGAACTAGTTTTCCTATCCCTGACACTTGTCTCCTCCTAGCTATGTACTATAAATCACTTTTATTCTTTTTCAAGATTTTCAAAATATCTGAAAACGTCCAAAAAATAAAATAAAACATAAAAATCCAGGCGAGAAAAGATGTTATCTTTGGCAGCATTCGATTCGTGTCGCCTTCGAACAGAGCGTTGTATATCACATCCGTTGGTTGGGTTATTAGTTTGACTTTAGGAGCTTTACTCGTTACTCTGATTTTATCTCCACTAACTGGTTACAGTTCCAGTCCCCATGGAGCCTTTGTTGATGCCTCCTGTGTCACAGAGATGTCCCAGTTTTCATATCAAGTCCATGTTGCCTACCTTTAGTCACCACTTCCCTTATTTTCTTGTTCGAAGGAAGTTGAAGCCTGATTTGGCCATTCATCAGTTATCTTGACTTTGCATGTCGAACATTCCCCGTACTGCTACTAGTTCATGCACATCTTGTTTGAGTTCTTCCACATTATACAGCGTTTCTAAGTACCTCGTGTTGGTTGATGGGGGATGCCTTAATTCCCTCCTTCCAATGGATTCCATTCCATCGACATCAGATCATTTATTCTAGAATAGGATTCTAGAGTCCTTCAAGTGCCTTGAGACCTACAGTCATTAGTGGTAGGTTCTCTCACCATCGACAATTTTGGGAATACATCAATCTCCCCTGATCGATGGAGTATTTAAAATTTTTGACCTCAACACATCTATTCACACTTGATAGATTGCACTCTATACCTTGATTCCCATTATCATTATCGGTGGGTGATATCGCATCTGTTAACGATATACATCAATGAACGGTAATGAGATGATGGACTACTGTGTTCGACAGAAACACATCTATTCACATAGCAGGACATGTGCTCGTAGTGGTTTGTATAGAAGACCTTCCAACTTGGTGGCATTCTATATATGATGCCTCCTTGATTGTGTCAGTATTCATGAGATTTCAGCTCTCATGATATTTATTCGAGATTCCAGTGTAGATCATATATCTTCATCCATTATGGAGATCTTGACCTATTGTATATTGTACGTGGTGATGACCACACATGACACTTTGTATATCATGCCTATTCATGGCCATTGTACTCTTATGTATCTGGGACTACTATATGTATTTGCATTCACATGTAGATATTGATAATTGTATTATACTTATGAGTGGCTGGATCTTCCACCTGGGTCTTCATTACTCCACTTCTGGGATGGATTTTATAATGCATTGTGGCCATCATGTTACCTATCTGATCTCACACATTAGGGGGCATCTGTTATAGTTGATTTTACCACACCTAGTTGATCACACATTTATGGCCTTCCATGTCCATCTGTAGACTCTTTGGACCCCATGGACTTATATTATACTTTAATTTTCCAATATCACCCCCAAAAACCATATGTTTATACCTATACACAACTTTTAAATCCATAATCGCGTGTATACACATGTTTTGACCTCAAGCCCACGTACATCGAGATGTGGGCATAAAGACAAATATTTTTTGATTTTTTGTCATATGAGTCTGAGTATCTTGTCTCTTGGCATTCCATATGCCTTGAGAAACCTCGGATTCAACCCTCCATTACCCCTTTGGAGCACTATATATTGAGCCTCTTGGATACATTGAAGGAGGAGAAATTGAAGAGTAAGGAAACTATAGAACGTTGTTTCCTCAGTTTTGCTTATACTTGATTCTGCATCCCTTTGTCCCTTGTAGCACATAGTGTTCTTCCCAATCTTGCCTTTGCTTTGTGATATTTCTATCAAGAGATGGAGGATTAAAGTGGTGGAGGATTCAGTTTCTCCAGTTCGTAGAAGTGCCGACAGAATTTGTCACTATTGTATCTCTGATTATTAATAGAAATATATTTTCTTGTCCAATTCATGTGCATTTGAATATGAATATTGAATCCATGGATGTATTTTCTTGCTTATACATGTTTGATTATATATGATATAGTAGCTCTAAAACATTTATATATATTTTGTTTTCTTTGTTTCATGTTGTTGAGAGAAAACTATAATTGCAATTGCATTGGAAAATCTCAACGAGGATCTACTTCAACCGTCCGAAATAAGGTACGATTCTATATCCCTTAGTGTTAGATTTGCTTACTGCTCTTACATATTGGGAAAGATTGATTTCTAGTGTCATATTGTCTGTTGTGGTATCCCCAAGCCATAGGGAGTTTCTCTCTGTAACACTCCATATATGGTATAAGTGTCTGTAATATCATCCTAATGATATAAATTAATGTCTCTTCGATTCTCATGGGCCACGGACACTGTGGTTTATGTTTAGTTTTTCTCAACTTCACGATTGGTATCACACCACAACTGGTAGAGAAAGCACAAAATTAGGTATATATATTTGTTTTTCCACCATTTTCCTATGATAAAGTCCCTTGGCCATTACCCAGCCTTGTGCTAGGATGCACGTAAATCGAGGTTTTATCCATTCAGTTGGATTTTTGGGGTATTCTTTCCTAGGGTAGGTGATAGCAGAAGATGGCCTTGCATTTGGTGACAGTAGAGTATGAGAAATATTAGGGCGTAGGTGTGTTGAACTGGTTACTTGTAAGAATTTCACACACAGTATTGGATTCTTTCCTCGAGATCTTTAATGAAACCTACTCACCATGATACCAAGTTACCTACTCCGATTTCTTAGAGGAAAGGGTAGGTTTGTAATATTTTGTTAAACCCGCTCTGGTCATGGCGATTCTGAGATTAAGCTAGATAGGGGTCGTTGTTGAAATGGTTTTTGATGCTTTTAGTTTATTTTTCTCTTTCCCTTTCCATTAAGAATCCATGTTTCACATTTTCCCCCTCTTTCTCTCCTTATTTCGGTTTCCATTGAAGTCATTTTTTTCCTTTTATGTTGAAAATGACTCTAAGAATTAGAAAGAAAAAACATTTAAGTATTCTAGAAAAATTGTGGTCTTTGAGCCATCACTAAATATTAGTTAATTATCTATTTTTAACAACATCAAGTAGTGTGCCACAAAGACCTGGTAAATATCGTTTTGGATGGAAAAAAATAATAAAGAGAAAGGAGAATTTTTAAACCTAAAGTCACCTGCATGGAGATATGTTCTATCCCATCTTTGAATATCCCTTTTTCCAAACTATCGACCACCCAGTTGAAAAAACGTTTTGTTCTTCCTTCCATCTCAAAACTAGGTCCCGATTCCTACCCTTTTTGAATCCATCAGACTCAAAAGTTGTTATGTTTGGTTTAGACCCTACTAAGTTTGAATGCCACCTCTTATATTGAAACTCAGGTGAGTGAGAAACACTGATGAAATATTTACTTTCACTTTTTTTTCTTTCAAAGGTAATAATGGTAGGATGGGATTAGAAGAATTCATTATATATGCAATACCATTACCTTATATTTTTGTACAATGATTCATGTTTCTTGATATTGATCTCTTTGATTATTTAAGATAACTGCGGTATTACTAAGTCACTTATAATTATGCTCATGTTTTTATATGACAAGTTATATTGTAACAAAGCAATATTTCCTTATTGAGAACAGACTTTAAAACAACAAATTCACACAATTCCTAATAAAGATAGTAAGAAGAAGGAGAAAGAGAGTGAGGTATAATTAGATATGGAAATCATCTCGAGCACCTGGATAGAGACTAAATTCAAAGATACCAAGGATATCATGAGAGTTTCTCCTGAAATCAAATGGGGAGAACTCTATCAGATGATCAGAGATCAGAACATTCCAGACCGGTCTCGAAGAGATGATTATATACCAGAACATAAGAAAGTTAGGCATAACTAAATCCATTATGCACCTGGATATCTTTTCATGCTCAGAGGTTATTGGGTGGATTCTATCCCAAACAAATCCCATTTTGAGGATTATCTTTGACATTAAAGGAGAATCTTTTTCTTCATTCACTCCATCTTACATAACATTTCCCTACAAGCTACCACCTGCACAGGTCATGATGACCAATGATTAGGTCAAAGGGATAAATATTTATCCATTAGAGTATGTGAAGAGGATGGTAGTACCAGGGAAATGATTGTGTCAGAAGGAAAGTAGGGAGTATGACTCCCAAACCCTATGGACACCATTCAAAATAATAGCCTTAATGCTGAACATAATTTTTGGCTGAGTCGATGGAACTATGTATAAATTGAATTGGGTTCCTCTAATCTATTATATAGCCTTTGAAGGAACAATTTTTAATTGGGCGGAGATCATATCAGATATCCTGTCATCCTGTGTAGCGGTCACATAAGGAGGTATTGTTGATATATTTGTAACTTTGGAATGTGTTCACTTGTATATTTATTATTGTATTTCATCATACCTTGTTGGATATGTTTATTCCTTCGATATGGAGAGTCATTAATATAATAAAGTCATGTAAAGTCATTGAGGTTAACCCTCCATTTTAAGTCAGGGAAATAGTCCCCACAACTGAGTGGTATTAGGGTTATTAGACTCTCCTAGTGATTTCATCCTTGTAAGAGTAAAATTCAAGTGGAAAATAAGTATAAATAGAGAGTGAGACTCTCTATTTGGAACATACACTCACTCAACAATAACGCATGAGTGAGAGAGGAGGAGCTCGTACAAGTGAGAGAGAGAACAACTGTCAGAGATCACATTTGTATATTTGGGTTTTACTTTTTGTATTGGTTCTCATTCTATCTCTGAGGAAGTTGCAGGGTTTTCTCCTTTATGGTTTCCCCAAGGAAAAATCTTTGTGTCTCTTGTCTCTTGTGATTATTGCTGTACATGTTATTCTCTCAGATAAGATCCTAGATCATATTGGTTAAATGATAAAAATATAACATGGTATCAAAGCTAACCTGAGAGGAAGACACTGTGAAATTATAGAAGCTATGGATTCTTAATTTTTGGGTCTCTCTCCATAGATCATCAGTAAAAGGAGGCTAGGATAACTCTCCATTCAAGGGTACATCTTTCTATCGAAGCAGAATTTGATTCCAGGCATTTTCAGTTTTTGACCTGTCACTACTGTGGGAAATTAGGGGTTTTCACAGAAGAGGAATTTTTTAGTGAGACCATCATAGGATTTATATCCTCTTCAAAATATAAATTTAGATACCAAGATCAAATTTTTTCGTTGAGTAAAACTCTGAGAAATTCAAACCCTAATTTGACCCCGGACCAAAAAATCAACACGACAAAAGATCAGCTTCAAATTCAGTTCAAATTGGCAAGATATAAATCTCTTGTATTTCCATTTTAGGTTCTCATTAAAATATAAATTAGATAATATTCACTATACAACAGAAATACAGCTGCAATAGTCACTAATGGAAATTAGGGTTTCATGCCTGAAAAACCCTAAAATACTAAAACTAGTAGTTTTGGTGCATTCACTATATCTCGATATTGGAGAAGGATCAGGAGACGAAACTTTTATAGGAGAAATATAAATTCCTTATGTGCCCTGTGTAAAAGTTTCAGCCTCATATTGACTATATTCTGGGAGATATGATTCCTCCAAATATGGGTTCCATCCTCTCCTAGGATTCATCCCTAAATAGGACACCTTGGGAGAATCTCTATATCTCATGATACAAAGGTCCAAATGAAATTTCCAATTATGTTCCATATAGGGAGAAAACTTTAATTTCTTTGGTAAAAGTTTCATACCCCGAAGGTGAACCAGTGACATGTGCAAGTATGTACAAGTTCGCTATGCTGAACATTCCTAAAATAAGTCACCTTGGGAAAACTCTCATAAGTCCCAATTGGTGAAACAAATTCCTCTCAAACCTATGGTGTTGGAAATAAGAAAAACAAGGCTACCTCAGTGCGAATTTGTAGACATATAGGAGAAGTAATTTCAGATATACCACAGAAACAATATCAGGAAATTATGTAGAAGAAATTGAAGAAAACAAGGGAATCAGATATTTTGCAGTTATGATCACACTTTTGGGGAAATGAGTATGCTTCTTAGCTCACCTTGAGGAGGCACATATTTCTATCCAATCATATCTGGAAGATTCCAAGTTTTGAAAATTAGGGTTTATTTGACAAACCCTAGATCAGCTAGCTCTGAAACCAAGAAGGACACCTCAAATCATAAGGAAGTTCTAAGATCCAGATGGAGATTAGGATAAGGCTAGAGATAAGAGAATCATTGCAGATTCTATTAAATATCATCTCATCCCTCATGTTTCATCCTTGAAGACACCAAAAGGAATTGTTCTATTCAATGACGAAGCAATCGAAGAAGAATAAGGTATTGTTATAACCACCTTGGATGGCCTCCCAGGATCATGGGATTCATTCATTCGAGGAATGTGTGCCACAAGGAAGTGATTACCTTCAGTAGACTCTAGGAAGAGTAGACACAAAAAGAAGCTCGACTCATAATAAGAGAAGAGAATATGGTAGCAACTGAATATCAAGCTCTCACGATTCAGAGAAGATCCCTCAAGCGACGAGGAATATGAAGCACTCAATTCTTGAATAAATTCTTATCAATTTTATCATTTGGATAATAAATCATGATGTAATGAACAAATAATATGATGAAGATGAAGGATCAAGAAGTATTCTACCCATAAAACAAATAAAGATAAGTATTTGAATTTTCTTTTCCTATATATCTAATTGTTTATATGACATTGTTTAGTTGTGAAATGTATTATGCATTATAGAATGTCTGCATTAATGAAAAATATACTACTATGCATGTTATGGGTAAGTAGCCTATAGTTCTATACAACACTCCATTTCTAATTATCTAGGATGAAACCTCTTTTCTGACATGTTGGGATTAGTGCACGATATCAATAATGTTATGGTAGAGATGGAAGGAATATGGAAAGTTTACGTGTATACCAGATATGGATGAATGTTGTATTGGCTAAAATAAGTTACATTACTATATATGCATAAGAATTTTCCATTATGAATAATTCCTTATGAAGTTTTTTTAACCATAAAACTGGTGCATTTGACTTGTAGGAAATATCACGTACAATCTCCTACAAGAAAAGAAGGATGAGACTTGTTCCGAATAAAGAGTGACAACAATTCAAGATTCACTCCAATAAGCTTCAGAAGAATATAAAAATAATGGTAGATGAAGAATAGATGAAGAAAGTGAGAGGCCTCAAACACACTCTAGTTATATTGAGCGACATCATTGATGTAGAGCATTCCATCTATGAAGAAGTAGCCAAGAAGAAAGGGAAGGAGAGTACTAGTTCAAGAATAATGATTTCTAGGATGCAGTATCAAGACTTGAAGGGAATTCTATAGTGTCTTCCATATGGATCTACAAGATCATGTAGTATATGGAAACATTGTGGGATACAAAGAAATATTCGTAGCATGAGGATTCTCATAGAAAGAAGGCATAGACTATGAAGAGACATTTGCAGCCACTAGGAATTGAGACATATAACTGGAAGAATCATGCGTGAAAATTAAAGAATGCCTTGTACAAGCTCAGAAGGAACCCATGGGATAAAACATACATGAGGAGCTTGAAGATCACCTAGAGTGTTGAATAACTTAACCTTTGCTACTAGGTTGAAGATGAAATCCTATAGAGGATGACAAGCTCACATATGGGTGTGAGAAGAACTTTTCAAAAGTTCAATATAGAGAATCTTGGTGTCCAATGACCCTAGATGGATATATATAATATTAGTAGTAGAGGAAGCTACTTGTCACTCCAGTACAAAATGTTTCAATACATAGAGTATGAGAGGCAGAGGGAGAACAATGCTCCGCTTCATAGGAAGTAACTAAAGAATATCCTGAGGTTCGACATGGTATGACAAGATGGACAACTTACTGATGGTTCTAGGATTTACCAAGAGTAAAGCAGATTCCAACCTTTGCTTCAAGGTTGAAGGAGGAATACCGGTGATGCTCTTGTTATATGTCGATGATCCGTTCCTGATAGGAAAAGAGGAACTCTTTAAAGTTGCAATAAGGAGACTTGATACCAAGTTTGAGATGAAGGACTTGGGTATGATGCACTACTTTCTAGGCATGGATGTGTGGTAGAATGCGGATGGAATATCCCTTGGACAAGGAAAGTATGCAATGGAGATCTTGAAGAGGTTCAGGATGATGGACATGAAACCTGAAGCTATTGAGTTACACTTCATCAAATACGAGACCATATATTTTCTTTGCTATGAAGACATTGAGAAAGTTCCCGACAGATCCGAGACAATCTCACTTGGTTCCAAAGCATGCAGTGAGGTACCTAAAGGGTACAATTGAGTATGGACTCAAGTATGATACGAATCAGAAGACTAACCTGCATGGTTATGTTGATTCATACTGGTAGAGCCAATGAGAAGAAGAACACCTTGGAATGCTTCTTTAGTTTGAGATCCACTATGGGTTACTAGTTTGATAGGATGGAGTCCTGCATGGCACTAAGTACAATTGAGGAAAAATATGTTGCCACTTGCTCTACTATTTGGGAGGTATTATGTTTCTTTTGAAATCTACAATTTGATTTGATTGATTTGACTTGCATTTTTGTATGATTCAAAGAAGAGTATTGAAGCTCCTGTTTGTGATCCAGACCGAGATCTCTTGAAATAGGGAGTTCTAGAATAGTCAGTGAAACAACTTTTTTGAGCATAAAATCCTAGCGAAGCTCATAGGTTTCTTAGACGTAATTAGTCCTGTAGGTTGTCCTCAGATGTAATTAGTCCTGGAGAAGCTCGTAGGTTATCCTTGGACGTAATCATCCCTGATGTGATTCTATGCTAGAAATGGCCAGAATGAAGTTTGAGTACTTCAGAGAGAAGCTTGGTGTTCTTCATATCAAGGTTCCCTCCAAGGGGAAGTGATACACATGTGCCCTTCCCAGATGGTAGTAGGTGTGTCCTACCATCCCAGTGGATGTAAGTGTTGAATCCTTTCTCTGATGGTAGTAGGAGTGTCCTACTGT
>LPNX011126089.1:187697-203191 GCA_001517045.1 Pseudotsuga menziesii | reverse complement strand
GTGATGGCAAGCTGGTGTTGAAAGTCCGTCCATGTCTGCAAGGCTTTCTGAATGTCGATAGTCAGAGTAGTAAGATTTGAGAGTACCGACATCTTCTCTACCATTGCCATTTCTGCAATATTTTTCATGTTGGGGCCCAGCAGCTGATTGTGTTCTTCCGCAGTCTCAAGGAGTCTCTTCATCTGCGGACAGATGTTGTCGACTTTCTCCAAGTTGGGAAGGGCTTGCTGAACCCACTGGTGTGCCTCACGTTCCAACTGCTGCAGCTTAGTGTTTTCCATCACTATTTGAGCCTCGATTGTCTGCCTCAGTTCTGTCTCAGTCGACTTCCTTCTTTCCAAGGCCTGAATGCCTTGTCTGGTCTGCCTCGTCTGACTATAGACCTGCCCATAATGAGTAGGCCAATCTCGGAGTACTTCCTCAGTTACAATGGATTCCTCCATGTGGTCTTGTAGAAGTTTATGAGCCTCCGAGAATGCTGTGTGTTGAGTCAGGAGCAGTCAGACAGTTTCTTCTTTTTGCCCGGCCTTAGTCTCGTGGAGGTGGGTCTGTATGGTCGACACCAAACCTTCAAACAGCTGATATGCTCTGTCCAGCGGTCGGTCGGTAGCAGCTTCGACAGGTCCTGGGGTAACAGTCTATACAAGAGACCTGCACTTGTCGAGGAACTCGACTTCTTCTGTCTCCTTATCCTTGAGCTGTTTCCTTAGTCGGGTCATCCTCCTCTTCGACTCTTTTGCTAGGGTGTTGAGTAGCTGGCCAACCTCTGAGTCGGTCAACAAGCTTACATCCCGTAAGCTGATCCTTAGCTGATCGGGTCTAGGAAGAGGTTCTATTGGCTCCTTTGCTTGCTCTATTGGTTTGTCGGGAGGACCGGCAGAAGTGGAAGGTGGATCAGAGGTCGAAGGGGTGTGGGTCGGAGGGGTTGGTTCAGTGGTCGGGGGTTTTTCGGTTGTCGCGACCCTAAGCACAGAGTGGATTGGTTTTGTTGTTTCGGCATGGTTGGATTTCCATCTGAAGCTTTTACCTTCGGTATCTTCATTTTCCAATTGTAATCGGGTCGACTCGACTTTGGTTCCTATGTGAAGACTATTGCAGTTCTTGACCGGTCGAGGGTCTTGGGAAGGGTGTGTTTCAGTCGGTTGAATGAATTGTTTGATTTGTTGTGCGGGCTCGACTAATTGTTTATCCTCAGGTATAAAGTTGAAGGCTTTAATGAAATTGGCTTTTAGTTCATTCCAAAAAAAGGTTTCACCTTTGGCTTCCTCCATCTTATACCATTTGCTAGGTAAGTCGTCTAGGGTTGAGGGGAACAAGTGTGGCCAGGCTCTCTCATCCTTATGCCCTAGGCTTCTCCATTATTTTTCACAAGTTTGGATGTGTTCTTCGGGGTTCTGGCCTTGAGTAAAGATGGGGATCTGTGCTTGTGGGGTTAGCTTCTTGCCACCAAACCTTTCAACAAAATAAGTTGCAGCACTAGTCCAAGTCTGAAGTTTTGTCTGATGGGTATCCCACCATCTAGCTGCTTGACCAGTGAAGGTTTCTACTAAGCTCTATAGTTGGCCATGTTCTCCAATGTTCTTAGACACTTGTTCAACATGCATGACTGGGGATTCCCTCTCCTTATACCTTGTTTGGGTCCTGGTTGTTTCGTTGGTCGGTTGTAAGGTAGGGTGTTCTCTTATTTTTCTCTCAAAAATCTTGGGGATAATTGAGACTAGAAAGCACTGTCGGGTGGGTTTTTTCTGTACTGCTTGGATAGTCCAGCACCCTCTTGCTTGCGTTTCATAGTTTTCCATTTCCCAGTCATATAGTTCAGCATCTGAATTGTAACCAACTGAGTCGGGGTTACCTAAGTAAAGCTCCCCTTGGGCGTTTGGTTCTGTGTAGTCAGTATTGTTTTGGATCTGATAAAGTTGTCGGATATCGACTTCCTCATCAATTGGTTCAACCCAGGGTTGGCCTTGGGAGGGGTTAATAGGTACTATGACCTTTTGACCATTTCCTTTAAGTTTAATACGTTCTTTGTCTAGGGAGATAGAGGCTTTCATATTTCTACCCCAAGGTCGACCTACAAGGGCTGGGAAGGAGCTAGATCCTTCCTTTGGGTCAATAATTTCGAAATCAACCTTAGTCGATATGCCTTTAATGGTTGTGTCTACAGCTTTCCAAACCCCAATGGGTTCAATAAGGCCCTGGTCAGCTAGTTTCAGATAAATGACTGACTCATAGAGTCGAGGTCGTCCCATCCTTTCCCAGGTATCCCGGGTCATTATATTTACCTGAGACCCAAAATCAAGCACCACCTGTCGGACATGGAAACCTTCAATTTCCAGGTCGACAAGAGGGTCGACATCGTTTTTGTATTTTTGATTTAAACTACAGATGTTCTTCGTTTGTTTCTCAGAGTTAGTGCTTTTGATTTGATGCAATAAATCAATGAACTGACCGACAGATTTATCTGTTTGAATGAGATGGGTTAAGTGCTGGGTCGAGTCGTGTCGACTGTGACTAATGTCTTCGTGCTGTACAAGTTTTGAAAATATGTTTGTGGCTTCCTGATATGTGTGTTGTTCCTTGCAAGGGTCAGGGTATGTGTTTGTGTGTGTGATCTTACTAATCTGAGGATTGTCAGGCCCGGTTTTAGTGCCTTGTCAAGTGACGATGTGTAAATTCTTAGTAGTTATGACATCATTCTTCTGGACACAAGACAAGACATTAACATTCTTTTTATTACTAATTTTTTCCAACATTGTAGGGCAATCCTCCAAGGAGTGATCACCTACCTCACAGTGTGTACAAAATTTAAGATCAGTCCTGTCCTTGTATGGACAGTCTGCGCATCTGTGCCCTTCTTTGTAACAAATAAAGCATTGAGTAGGTCGACGACTTCGTATTTCTCGACTTCCAACGAATCGACCTGTTCTTCCAAACCCTGGTCGTCGATTGTCATTTCGATGGTCGTAGCGTCGGCCATCATTTCGTTGCCCATTCTGGTTATTATTATTGTTCTGCTCTGTGTTCTATGCTATAGCATTAGTCTGGTAGACGGCCTGGTAGTTTTGTCTATTTTTGAGGTTGAGATGGCAGTCGGCTGTGTTGTGATTTGCAGTTTCGCATATAGCACACCAGGAGGCTTTGCCATTCTTCATATTGTAAGGACAGTCGGCGGTGGAATGGTCTCCTCGTTCCTGGCAGATGTCACAAAACGCTTTTGTCTGTACAAAACGGACATCTTGTCAACTGAATTGCTATCGACAGTTATCCTTTGTATGTCCGGCTGTTGAACAGCTAGTACACCAGATGTCTTGGTTCTTAAGTGTGAGCTCCTTCAAGGACTTCTGCATATTCTCCAGCTGTTCTTCCAAGTGGTGGTCGGTCGGGCAGGCAGGTATGTCTTCATCCATCTCGACCTGCAAAGCTTTTGTCAACGCATCCTCGTACGACTTGAAGGTCTCCAGACTGATGTGTCGGCGAATTTTCTGTGAAAGGCCTACAAGGAACCATTGAATGAGTAATTGTTCGTCGATGACATAGTCCAACTGACTCAATAGATCCTTCCATCATTTATCGTAATCGTGGACTGTTTCTCCTGGCTTCTGTTGCGTCGTCTTCAGCTTCTTGGCTGCTAGGTGTTTAGCATCGGGAGTCTTGAAGAAGGATAGGAATTGCGTCTTTATCTCTGATTTTGTTGCTCTAGGTTGCCTTTCGGTAAATGTCATATACCATGTGAGAGCTCTTTTTCGAAGGGCTCCTGCGAACTGGGCTATCTGTCGGTCTTCTTCTGTTACTTTATTAGCCTCCCATATCGACTCGTAGACAAACCAGTGTCGTCTGGGGTCTTTGTCACCCTCATAAAGGGGAATCTGAGCAGATCCGTGACCCATGTCGGAGTCACTGTCACTACTCTCTGATGATGTCGGAGGTGGAGGTGGGGGAGGTGGTGTTGTAAGGGGTTGGGTTGTTGAGTCGGACGAATCTGTCGGGGTGACGATGGGGTTTTGGTCGACGGAACTTGCGCTTCCTTCGGGTGTCGACTCGTTTTCGTCGAATAGCGGATTGGTGATAATTTGTCTTCGTAATGGCCCACTGTCACTTGGTGTGCTCAGGTCTAACTCTTGTGTATCTTCGGAAGATGTATGTGGCAGGGGGGGTGCTCCTTCATGTGTCGGCAGGAGCAAGTGGATACTACGAAAGGAGGGCGTCGTTTGAAATGTCACCCAATTTCCTTCGATCGGTCGACGTATTACAAGATGTCGACCTGGGTATGGTTCATCTCCTAGTCGGCTCCAGAGTGTAATGTCACCTGCTCTTAGTCGAAGGTCATCTTCAATAATAGTTTGTATTCTGGTACGCGGACTTACTGTGGAAAGGGTTACTCCTTCGTCGGGAACAATTAGTTGGAGAGCTTCTGGCTGCTCTATCCACATTTCATCATCTTCAGGGGACGCCACTTCTTCTTCTTCGCCTTCTCTGCGTCGGTCATGACCCGACTCTGGCGGTACTTCATCATGGTCGGTCTCCCTAGGGTTTTGCTGCAGCTCTGCGGCCCTTTCTTGTCTGGATTCCCTTTTCTTCTGTCTTTCATCCCTTTCAATTCTCTTAATGTCCGACATACTGTAGTACAATACTAGGCCTTCAGTTCCTCTTCGGTCGATTATGCATTACTGGTGACGACGACTATGGTCGACTAGGATCCACTATGCTCTAGGTCCGACACATGACCAGCTACCCCCCCATGGCCTACCCGACACTTTTTAGAAAGCTCGGATAGTGTCTAATTACTCAGGAAGTATTCCCACTCCCTTTCAGCAATGAATTTTTCCCACTGCTTCTGCTTCTCCTCCCAGTTAGTGTTGGAGGGTGGTTCACGTAATAGAGGTCGAGGTTCAACAATGTGCCCTGCTCCTTTCTCTATTAGAAACTGGAACAGTAAAGCCGGTAAGGAACACAAGAATTGATCAGTAAGTTCTGTGAAAAATTTCTGTCGGACGGTTTCCACAGAAGTCCTGTCTTCGACTGCTTGTTCCTCGCAGAAGTCGTCGGCTATCTTTTCGAACCACTCCAAGAGATTCGTACGTCCTCCTCGGATCAGTTTCTGGAGTAACTGTGCTTCTTTAGTCTTGTCCGGCTTTCTCATCCAAAAGCTGCTTCAGTAGATGGGGCACGGATTCGACAAATTTTTCGTGAGTGTCAGTGAAAAATCTGGCTTTTGCTTCTGCGACTGTCAATCTGTTCCTTCTTGCGTAATTTTGTAGATAGTTAGCAATTTTTCGCTCCCACCAGTCCTTGATCTCCTACTCTGGTATCATATGTGAGCATATATTCCAGTTATGTACTACCGGCAACGGAACCAATGTTGTAATCCCACAGATCACATAAGGTTACCAATAATACATACAAAAATATACACAGATGCAAGAGACAAGAACTGATATGATGAACAGATTATATTATTCTCAATAGATCATACAAAGCCAAGAACTGAACTGCGTTCTTGTGTGGCTCAACAGCTTAATATACATGTTACAAACAGTTACAATCATAACTACCTGTCGGTTCACCGAACCGACACGACTATTAGTTAACAGACTAACTACTGTGTTTACTCAGCCGACCGACGTAGTCGGTCTCTCGACTTAGTCGGCTGATCGACTAAGTCGGTCTTCGTTCAAGTCGACTTATGTCGACTTGCTCCTTCTACACCTACCATGTCGATGAATTTGAATGTTGTGTCATGTGTATTTGGATTGTGCTCCAAGATGATCTGAAGAGGAATTCCTTGTAGAGACAAGGCCTACATCTAGCATGAAAAAGGGTTGGCTCTGTAGAGGAATTCCTTGCAGAGGCAAGGCACTACATCCAGCATGAAAAAGAGCTATCTCTGTAGATAAAGGCCTTACATAGGATAAGTCCTACATCTATAATAAAAAAGGGTTGGCTTTGTAGAACTACATCTAGCATGAAAAAGGGATGGCTCTGTATAGAAATACCTTGCAGAGGGCAAGGCATACATCCAGAATGAAAAAGGGATGACTCTGTAGAACTACATCCAACATGAAAAAGGGATGGCTCTGCAGAGAAAGACCTTGCAGAGGGCAAGACATTGATTTTTGCGGAGCTCATTTCTAATTTTCCAAGTGTGGAGGAAGAGGAAGTTTATGAAGATATGTTTATCGATGAGCATATTTTCCTTATCTCAACTTTTGATCCATGGTATGGGGATATCATCACATATTTACAAACGTTGAAGGTCCCTACTCACCTTTCATGGGACGAGCGACAATGTTGGGAAATAGGGCAGACCCGGGTTTTATACCTTTAACTTCGCACCAACAAAAGACCCACAGTGTTGGCCCTTTCGGCAAAAACCTATGAACAGGTTGCAGTCTCACCCGAAACAGCTATGGGGTGCCACAAAACCAGGTTTCTACAAGCAGAAGAGGGATATTACTGTACCTTTAGCTTTTAACAGATTATAAATATAAATCACAGAGCTTAACATTCACTTATTTAGCTTCACAGTTAGATAAACAAACAGTTCCTTGCACAACCCTTTACTGGGAATTCACAGCGAAGTTATTAACTAGCAGTGATCTTTACTTATCAGATATATAGATATTAATGCATGAAAGAACACAACAGAAACAACACACAGAACCACGACATAAGATATACATGGTTCACCCCCAGCGTAGGGGTTACGTCCACAGAATTGTGTTTTATTCAACTTTCTACAAAAACCACAGTTCTGATCTACGCACTCAGCTGCAGATCCCTTCAAGTCCTCAAAGCCACGCACACAGCTACAGATTTCCTGAATCACCCAAAAACCCTCTGTGCACACAGCTACAGAGGTCGTCCATGCACACAACTGGGACTTAACGTTTTCTTACAAAATAGCCTTAGCTTCACGTCAATTCATCTTACAAAAAGCCTAACCTTACTTCTTTACAAGAGTGCATATTTATACAGCACACATTTTACAAACCCATGGGCTTAAACCATGGGCACCCCGAACCCTAAACCCTAGACTTAAACCATGGGTTTATTACAAAAAGAAGGTTTTTACTCAACCTCGACACCCCTAAGACTATTTTGAGTCATGACTCCGCTTACAATATCTCGTAGCTCCATGGAGTTACCCATCCTAAGGACCGTTAGGGTGCATGCCCCAACAGGCCCCTAAGACTCACCAGTGGCCCGTCCCGGGACACTCAGCTGCTTTTCTGGTGGTAGAATCTTGTTGGTGAAGCCTAGTGCGCTGTTTGCTGAAGCCATACATGCAGTTGCTTGCTGCTTGTTCCTTTCCTTCATGAAATGTTGGTTAAGGCCTTCTGGATCTATCTGCGATCCCATCCTTCGATCTTCTTGCCGAACATTTGACCATCCACAAATTAGGGTCCCCGGAGCTGTGTGTCAAGGCGCATAAGACAAACAGCTGCCATGGTTCTGTCAAACCAGGAGGATACATATTGGGATGTTTCAGAGTTTTTCTGTGAAGACTGGTGTTATTCTTTGTGTGGCATAGAGCGCACTTCTGCCTTTCTTCTGACCCCTTAGAGTGAACTTCTACCTTCCTTTGTGCCTTAGTCGAGCATGGCTGCCCAGGTGGATTACTCAGAAGGTTCAGCAGACCTCTCTCCCTAATCATTCATAATAACTTCTGGACTTCACGGTCATTCGACATGCTGCTAACTAAAGAAACTCAAAGACATGCACAGTGCATGAGTCGCAGGCCGATGTAGCTTCCTATAGAATCTGTCATCATGGTGTATTAATGACGCCGAATCTGATGAAGTGTCAGAAATCCTATCCACACGGTGCTAGATTTTCCCAAGATCTCATTATTGCAGGCAGTGAGGGCAGTTCGCGTGCCAGCGCCGCTAAGTCTAGTTGTTCCATCCATCACATTTTAAGCTGCGACACACTTGTAATCTCCGACATAGCTACTAGCTTCAGCTTCGCCTTGATAAGAACCTTCGACAGAATATTAACCTGTGAACTTTGACAGTCTTCCACACTTCATAGTTTTGAGGACAACTTCATTATAGTATAGCACCCAATTTCAACTGTTCTTGGTACTTAGACTGTCCTTCCTGGGGTTACTTCTGATTAGGAGGTCCTGGCCTGTCCCTATACTTCTTTAAACGACTGCCATTTACCATAGAAGGTAAAATTTCTCCATTCAACTTAGCTAACTAGACTGCTCCTCCATCAGTAACTTTCTGTACTATGTATGGTCCTTTCCAATGTGTCTTGAACTTACCCAGGAATTTCATGAATTTGCTGTCATATAAGAGAACAATATCACCCTACTGGAACTGCTTCTTCTTGATATGTCTATCATTCCATGCTTTTTCTCGAGCTTTCTACACTTGCTGCTGGAACCCTGCAATAAATCTGTCCTCTTCAAGTTCTAATATCTTTGTTATCCTTTCTGTTATTATCACTGGGTCATCCATCTCTGTGAAAGCAGATATTCTAAGGCTAGGAACAATGTATTCCATGGGCATGACTACTTCTTGCCCATAGACCAACCTAAAAGGTGTATGGCCTGTCAATTTCTTGTAGGTAGTCCTATAAGCCCATAGTACTACTGGAATTCTAAGATCCCAGTCATTTCTATTAGCGTTGCAAACCTTCATCAGAGCCTGTTCAAGGATCTTGTTAAAAGCTTCGACAGTCCCATTTGCTTGTGGATGATAGGCAGTACTCGTTTGATGATATACCTGAAATTCTTCAGTCAATACTTCAATAGTCTTATTTAGAAAATGTGAGCCATGATCACTCATAAGGACTCTAGGACACCCAAATATGGACAAGATGTTATCGAAGATGAACTTTACAGCTGTAGCAGCGCTACAGTTCTTTATTGGTTGAGCTTCGTCCCATCGGGTGAGGTAATCAGTTGCTGTAATAATGTATCTTGCTCCTGACTTCTTCGCGGGGGGGTTGATAGGTCCAACAAAATCAATAGCCCATTTGTCAAAGGGTTGTAAAGTTACCCACGGAACCAGAGGCATCTCATCCCTCCTGGATGGTTTACCCATCCTTTGACAGATGTCGTAGTTGTGGCAATATTCCCTTGCATCCTTGTGAATTGTGGGCCACCACAATCTGACTGTCAGAATCTTCTTTGCTGTAGCTTTTCCTACGTAGTGACCTCTTGCTGCCCCATAATGTTCCTCAGCCAAAATTAATGGCTTCTCATGTTCTAGGACACATCTGTGCAATATTTCATCTAGTCCCATCTTATATAATTGTCCTGCTATTAAGGTAAAGTCAGATGCTCGAACCAACAGTTGCTTCTTCTGCTGTGTTGTCATCTCGGCGGGTGGAAAACCTGTAGACAAATACTGAACAATATCCTGAAAGTATTCATCAACCATCTGGATGGAAAAAAACTGGGCATCAGGAAGACCTTCATCTAGGCTGATAGGTTCTTCTCCCGACTCGAGTCTCGACAAGTGGTTAGGACCTAGATTCAATCTTCCTGGTTTGACTATGATCTCAAAGTCATATTCCTGAAACAGAAGCAGCCATCTGCATATCCTTCCACCTAGCACAGGCTTGTTAACCAAATACTTCAAAGCAGAATGGTCAGTAAACATCTTAAAATGAGAGCCTAACAGATAATGTTGAAACTTCTACAATGTATACACCATAGCTAGACCTTCTTGTTCTGTCGTGGTATAATTTTTCTCTGCTGTGGACAATTTCGTACTTTCAAAATAAATGGGGTGATCAATATTACCTTCGCCTGACTGGGCCAATACTATACCTAGAGCAATGGAGGATGCATTGACATGCACATGAAATTCCTTATTCCAGTCAAGGAATACTAAGATGGGAGCAGTTACCATCTTTTCCTTCAGAATATCCAAGCTTGCTTGACACTCAGGTGTCCAGTCGAACTTAATATCTTTCTTCAACTGCTTTTCCATCGGAGCAGTAATCTGAGCATACCCTTTAATAAATTTCCTGTAATATCCAGTATGACCAAGTGTAGTGCGAAGTTTTCTAACAGATGTTGGAGGTGGTAGGTTCACAATAATAGCTATCTTCATCGGATCCATCATCAAGCCTTGTTTACATACAATGTGACCTAGCAGAATCCCAAAAGGTGCACAAAAGATACACTTTTTCAAGTTCAAAGAAATCTGGTGCTGTCTACATTTATCCAGCATAAGTCTTAAACTAGTGATATGGTCTTTTAGTAGCCCAAAGATAGTCCAATCATCAAAGTAAACTTCTAAGAATTTATGGATATATTCCTTAAAGGAAGAGATGACTACTCTAGAAAATATAGCAGGTGCATTCTTCAATCCAAAGGGCATAACTGTATACTAAAAGGATCCCATTTCTGTAGCAAAGGTTGTCTTATGTCGATCCTCTGGAGCAATTCTGATCTGATGGTAACCTGAAAATCCATCAGTAAAAGAGTACACTTCTTGACCCCCGGCATTGTCTAACACTTCATCTGTGAAAGGTGTGGGGAAAGGATCATGTAGACAAGCATCATTCATATTCCTTAAATCAACATAGATTCGGATTTCACCCTTAGTCTTCTTCTCTTACACGACCATAGGATTGACCCACTCAGATTCCTCAATGGGCTCAATAATTCCTGCAGCAAGCATCTTATCCAGCTTCATCCTAACTTTTTCCTTGTACTTAGGGTTTAACCTATAAGGATGTTTTTTCATAGGCTTCACATCAAGTTTCAAGGGGATCTTTATGACTCCTATATCACCCAGGATACCTTTCATCTCTGAAAACTTTGTTGGAAATAGGTCCTGATATTCATGCAGAAGTTGGGTTACTTTGCTTACCATTTCATTGTCCTAATAATCTCCAATGGTAGCATGCTTAGGCTGTTCTTCTGAGCCAATGTTTATAGTCCGTGTCTTCAGGGGCTGTGTCACCTCAGGAACTTCAACTACTGGTCCATGAACTTCACAGTGTCCTTCTAACTCTGGAATATCAATGTTGCGTGGATCGTCATCCTCGTCAATTGCGAGGTTATAACATTCGACTGCATTAACTTATTGTGCCTTCCAATCCGGTTGGTATTCTGCTATCTCTTGATCATCAAACACCTTAGTATGGATCAACCTAATAGCTGCATCTAGAGCAGGGAAAACCTCATTACTAGAAAATGTCAATACAAAACTGTCAATAAGAGTATCCCAACTTACAGTACCCCGACGAAGCTCGACCTCCGCATACCAATTATTTGCAACATGATCCAAGGTATGCACAAACCTAGGCACCCACTCTGTATGAGGTACATGCTTCCAGGCTTCATAACATTTCTCCAAATGCTTCTGAGGGTTAGTCTTACCATTAAATCCACTCCGGACCTCCTGTGGTCGATCCGTGAATCTCAGGTGAAGGGACTGTTGGAAAACTTCCCAGCTGTGAATTTACTGTTTGTGACCATTCCACCATCTGGCTGATGTGGCTCTGAATGTTGAGTCCAAAATATCCATTTTCTGTGAGTCTGGTATTTGGGCTGAAAATTGCTCAATAAATTCTTCTGGGTCTATCAAACCATCAAAAACAGGTAAGGGTCTTGTCTGCGAGCCAAGCCATCTAAGAGACTTGGTAATTCTTGCATAACGGTGGCCATGTAGCTCATACAATCTGTTCTTCCAATTCTCTAGACCATCATCTGAATCCGTCATATAGGAGTTGTCACATTGCCAATCCATAATACCTTCAGCATTAGGATCAACATAATATTCTTCCTTCGCTGTAATATTGTAGATATGGTCCAACACATCCTGATCTTCATATCGGAGGGGTTTTGTGTACCTTTCTCCTTGAGAAGGATCCAATGGTACTATGACTCTCAAGTCTTTCCCTTCGAAATTCATCTGCCTCTTCTTAAGGTTAATAACTGCAGCATTTGCCATTTCCCACTCAATACCTAACAAGGCTGGATAGGGATTGCTATCGTCAATGATCTCAATAACTTCGATGTCTGCTACAGTACAGACGCCATCAATATCTACTGGAACATTAGGAAATCATCCTAGGGGCACAATATTCTGCTGATTGGCTAATCTCAACTGTATAGGGGACCAGTCAAGGGTAGGTTTTCCCATTTGTTCCCAGGTCTATTTGGTGAAGACATTTACCTCTGATCCTAGATCCAAAATAACATCAGTCATATCATACTCTCCTATCTGAGCATTCAATCTCATTTCCCTACCAGTTCTTCTGACTCTATTAACAAGTTTTTCCTGACCAGAACTTTTCTGAGGTTCATAGGAAGCAATAACTTTCTGCAACTCACTTAAATCATTTGGATTTCTTAAGAGTTTCAGACAACTCTGTAAAAAGGAGGACAGGGTACTTACTTTGTCCGTCGAAGCTTCTTGCGGCAGCGACTGCTGCTGATGTGGTCGCGCAGGTACTACTGATGTACTGGAATCCAAAAAATATTTCTGGGCTTCCATGAATGTTTCTTTCTCTTTTTCAATATCAAAGGCAAGAACTTTCACGGGGGCCTTACGAACCCAAGCCTCGTCAGGTTGTTTCTCGGCAGGATGTATATGCGTCGTAGCTACACTTTTGGTAACAACATTAATGGATGGGTTAGGTGTAGAAGGAGCAAGTCAACATAAGTCGACTTGAACGAATACCGACTTAGTCGATCAGCCGACTAAGTCGAGAGACCGACTACGTCGGTCGGCTGAGTAAACAGAGTAGTTATTCTGTTAACTAATAGTCGTGTCAGTTCGGTGAACCGACAGGTAGTTATGATTGTAACTGTTTGTAACCTGTATATATTAGGCTGTTGAGCCTCACAAGAACTCAGTTCAGTTCTTGGCTTTGTACGATCTATTGAGAATAATATAATCTGTTTATCCTATCTGTTCTTGTCTCTTGTATCTATGTATATTTCTGTATATTTTTGTATGTATAATTGGTAACCTTATGTGATCTGTGAGATTACAACATTGGTTCCATTTCCGGTAGTACATAACTGGAATATATGCTCACATATGATACCAGAACAGGAGATAAAGGACTGGTGGGAGCGAAAAATTGCTAACTATCTACAAAATTACGCGAGAAGGAACAGATTGACAGTCGCAGAAGCCAAAGCCATATTTTTCACTGAGACTCACAAAAAGTTTGTCGAATCCATCCCACACCTGTTGAAGCAACTTTTGGATGAGAAAACCGGAAAAAACTAAAGAAGAACAGTTACTCCAGAAACTGATCCGAGGAGGTCGTACGAATCTATCGGAGTGGTTCGAAAAGATAGCCGACGAATTCTGTGAGGAACAAGCAGTCGAAGACAGGACTTCTGTGGAAACTGTCTGACAGAAATTTTTCACAGAATTTACTGATCAATTCTTGTGTTCCTTGCCGACTTTGCTGTTCAAGTTTTTAATAGAAAAAGGTGCAGGCCATATTGTCGAAGCTCGACCACTATTATGTGAACCACCCTCAAATACTAACTGGGCGGAAAAGCAAAAGAAGTGGGAAAAATTTATTGCTGAAAGGGAGTGGGAATACTTCCTGAGTAAGTAGACATTATCCGAGCTTTCTAAAAAGCGTCGGGTAGGCCATGGGGGGGTAGCTGGTCGTGTGTCGGACCTAGAGCATAGTGGATTCTAGTCGACCAGAGTCTTAGTCGCCAGTAATGAACAATCGACCGATGAGGACATGAAGGCATAGTCTTGTACGAAAGTATGTCGGACATTAAGAGAATTGAAAGGGACGAAAGACAGCAGAGAAGGGAAGCCAGACGAGAAAGAGCCGCAGAGCTGAAGCGAAACCCTAGGGAGACCGACCATGATGACGTACCGCCAGAGTCGGGTCATGACCGACGTAGAGAAGGTGAGGAAGAAGAGGGCTCCCCTAAAGATGACGAAATGTGGATAGAGCAGCCAGAAGCTCTCCAACTAATTGTTCCCGACGAAGGAGTAACCCTTTCCACAGTAAGTCCGCGTACCAGAATACAAACTATTATAGAAGATGACCTTCGACTAAGAGCTGGCGACATTACACTCTAGAGCCGACTAGGCGACGAACCATATCCAGGTCGGCATCTTGTAATACGTCGACCGATCGAAGGGAATTGGGTGACCTTTCAAACGGCACCCTCCTTTCATAGTATCCACTTGCTCCTGCCGACACATGAAGGAGCACCCCCCCCTGCCACATACAACTTCAGAAGATACACAAGAGTCAGACCTGAGCATGCACAGTGACAGTGGGTCATTAAGAAGACAAATTATCAACAATCTGCTATTCAACGAGAAAGAGTCGACACCCGACGACAGCACAAGTTCCGTCGACCAAAACCCCATCGTCACCCCGACAGATTTGGCTGACTCAACAACCCCACCCCTTAAGACCCCACCCAAACCACCCACCCCACCAACTTCAGAGAGTAGTGACAGTGACTTCGACATGGGTCACGGATTTTCTCAGATTCCCCTTTATGAGGGCGACGAAGACCCCAGACGACATTGGTTCGTCTGTGAATCAATATGGGAGGCCAACAAGGTCACAGAAGAAGACCGACAGATAGCCCAGTTCGCAGGAGCCCTTCGGAAAAGAGCTCTCACATGGTATATGACATTTACTGAAAGGAAACCTAGAGCAACAAAATCCGAGATAAAGGCGCAATTCCTATCATTTTTTAAGACCCCAGACGCCAAACACCTGGCCGCCAAGAAGCTGAAAACGACATCCCAGAGGCCAGGAGAAACAGTCCGTGATTATGATAAAAGATGGAAGGATCTATTGAGCCAGTTAGATTATACTATTGACGAACAATTACTGATTCAATGGTTCCTTGCAGGGCTCTCACAGAAAGTTCACCGACACATCAGTATGGAAACTTTCAAGTCGTATGAAGATGCGCTGACCAAAGCTTTGCAGGTCAAGATGGACGAAGACATACCTACATATCAGACCGACCACCATTTGGAGGAGCAGCTGGAAAACGTGCAGAAGTCCTTGAAAGAACTGACCCTGAAGAACCAAGAAGTCTGGTGCACTAACTGTTCAATAGCAGGACATTCCAAAGATAATTGTCGATAGCAATTCAGCCGACAGGATGTCCATTTCGTGCAGACAAAGACATTTTGCAACATTTTCCAGGAACGTGGAGACCATTCCACGGCCGACTGTCCTTACAATATGAAGAATGGGAAGGCTTCCTGGTGTGCTATCTGCGAGACTGCAAATCATAACACGGGTGACTGCCATATTAACCTAAAGAATAGACATAATTATCAGGCCGTCTACCAGACAAATGCAATAGCACAGAGCACGGAGCAAAACAATAACAACAACCAGAATGGACAACGCAATGATGGCCGACGCCATGAACACAAAAATGACAACCGACGCTCAGGGTTTGGAAGAATAGGTCGATTCGTTGGGGGTCAAGAAATAAGAAGTCGTCGACCCACACAATGCTTTATCTGTTACAAAGAAGGGCACAGATGTGCAGATTTTCC